>JASANB010006294.1:0-113513 GCA_030248155.1 Sabatieria punctata
GAATTTCAGATGCGAAAAATTACAAGTGAAACACCGCTATTTACTGTAGCTGTATTTGAATTGAGCCCAAATAAGCCCTTTGTCGGTGTGACGTTTAGCCAAAAATTGATTTTTATTGGTTTTTAGTACACTAACCCCTAAATTTGGGCTCAGAACCCCGAACACACCCTCCTCCATAGACGGATGACCTGTTACATGCATGTCAGAACGTATCAAATGGTACATACCTGAACTGAGGTTAATTGGTGGTCCAACAATTAGCAGCAGAATCAATTCAATGCGCAGGGAGCATTTCAGTACAGATGCATAAGTGATGGCAAACCAGAAAAACTTTAATTGTCTCTTCAGTACTATGTATAGATGATGCGTATCAAAACCGACAACCAAACAACAGACACTAATGGGGAACAAGTAACAGTTGAAGCGCGCGCAGGCACTACTGACAGACTGTACAAAATAGACACCGCCGAAAAATCGATACACGCACGCTGCCAAAACAAACAGACAATACGTTAGGCACGCGTTGGCACTACATACACGGGTGCATAAAAACCTCGGGAGCGCAAAGTCGCAATGGTACCGACCCAAAAACAGGCAGGTATACCCTATCGACAATAGGTATACCTCAAACTGTAACGTTGAGGCTTAACATTAGTGGGGTGTGTTTTCTTGCTTTCTAGGGCAAGCTAAAGTTTGCTTAACAAAAATAAGGGTACAATTTAGGTCGAATCGTCAAAACTGACAAATGCTAATCTAAGAAACATCAAAGAATTTATAAAGGGAGCAGACATGGTCAAAAGGGGGCTGAGGGGGTTGACCCATACATCGGCCGCGGGGGTCTGGGGGTATGCCCCCCCCCCTTGGGCTCGACCCCCCAAACGAACCCACACACCCACATGAAGCAGACTTTTGTTCCTGACCCCACCCACCAAAATCGCCGTGACCCCCCAAACCGGCAGGCCCACACCCAACTTTTCGGATTTTGACTACCCCGACCCATTTTTCCGGCCGATGTATGGGTTTACCCCCTCAGGCTCTGACCTATCCCCCTCAGCTACCTCTGCTCTTTTTTTCTTACCATCCCCTCAACCCCCAATCAGCCGCAGCTACCCCCCTCAGTATTTGAAAATTTACCACCCCTCAGATGAATGCTAGCCCACGTCTGTAAGGGAGTGGCGTTGGCTCTGTATTAATCCTTGGTTGCATGATGGTGGCAAGGTTGACGATGACCAGGCTACCAGTTTGCGGGTAAAATCATACTGTTTTATTGTGTGTACGTGCTGGTTGAAATGTAATTTGGATGACCAGTAAAGTGTCATTCTGCCATCATCTCCACCTATGGATGACCAGTAAAATCGTTGTTCGGTTGTCATTTCCATCTCTAAAACAGACATACATACAAGAAGCATGTATCAAGAAACATCTGCACTTATCATTTGACTTTTCCACTTCATTCTCCATTCAATTAGCCATGTTACACATCGATTTATTTTTATTTTTATTATTTATTTGTAATTTTTTCAGTTGCCGTTTCAATTGCCGAACATTCGGCTATCTCCGATTTCTTTCGGTTAAAATTGATTTTTCTTCGGCAATTTTTTCACAATTTTCTTTCGGCTAATATTTCACTTGAAAACTATCGGCTAATTTTGAATTTCAAAATTTGCCGATACCTATCGGCAAACGTATTTTTGCCGATAGTTTTGAAAACGGTGTGTAACATAGGGTTAAGTGCGTTTTTGAAGGCTAAATTTTAAAAATTTTCTCGCCCTGATCGGGCAGAAGCCCAACCAGGCCACTTTAAACTACAAACACTTGTAAATTCTGGTAATTTCAAGCCTGGAATGTCTTTTAAACGCGTTTTTGAAGGTAAATTTTGCTACATTTTCTTCCCCTGGTTGGGCCACTGCCCAACCAGGCACTTTCAAAATTTTACACCCGCCTTTCCGAAATCCTAGATACGCCACTGATAGGCCTTACTGACTCAAAACTGTTAGAAAGACAACAGAAAAGACCAAATTTGGCATAATAAACCAAAAATGCCAACTGCTGTAAGAAAATTTGCATATAGCCGTTATTGATGGAGCCTGTCAGGCACTGTTGCATGCCTGTTTCGTAATTTATACGTGTACACGTGTATTTCTGCTCTGAAAAGACTGCGGAAGGCGCTAGAAAGCGTTAGGAATCATCAAACCAGTCTAGGATATTCAGAACGTAGGCTGCAGTTTTTTTTCTGCGATTTAGGAAAAAACCGGAAAAAACTGGAAAAAAAAAACAGGCCGAGGTTTTTTCGGAAAAATATCCATCCCTGGTTTACATGCTTGATTGTATTTGTTTTGATTCCTGGCTGGCCGTGTAGCGCTAGCTACCTAAGTGTTGTTAGAGAAATGCAGTAAAACGTAACGTGTTCGGTGCACTGTTAGCGAAGCCACTCAAATCAACTAGCACTTTTCTATAAGTGGCATCCCTGACGGGAGACTTGGGTTCGGCTTCCGTCCGGGATGCCACTTATAGAAGAAGTGCAAGTTGATTTGAGTGGCTTCGCTAACAGTGCACCGAACACGTTACGTTACTGCATTTCTCTAACAACACCGATCCCATCCAATGTGCGGGGGGACCTTACGGCCCCTACGCTCAGACCTATGCGGTCCATTGCGCAACCCCCCCCGGGTTCGTCATCTCGGACGTTTCCCTTCTATCACTGCCAGCCACTCTAGCCATGTTGTTGGGCGCCAGGTACTAAGAGAGTGTCTGGCGCGTTGACGTCATTGTGCTGACAGCTCCCAACGGCCGCCCGGCCACAGCACTAAACCGGTATAAGCCTTGTTGCTGGTTTCTCAGACAGCCCCTGGCGTCATTGATCTTCTTTTCCAACGTGGCATGCTATTGGAGTGGCTTCGGTGCAATGGCAGATCCATCAATGGTTCCCATTTTACCTACTCGCTGTAACCTGCTTTCGGTGGCCTGGGTGGAGCGTTATGCCGACAACCAACTCTGAAACTTGCCGCGCCGAGAGGATGAGCGCACTTAGTAGTGCACAGTGGCCATGCGGCCTAAACCACTACACCAACTGTGCCGGCCGGCCTCTAACAACACTTAGCTGGCGCTACACGGCCAGCCAGGAATCAAAACAAACACAATCAACCATGTAGACATGTGCCGATTTAAAGCGAACGGCACGCTGCGTGCACTAAAATGATACAAACAAATCTACCGCTCAACGCGACACTCCCGCCAGAAAATGGTTAGTTACTATGTTGGTGATTAAAGGGCAGAGCAGAATAAACACTATGATAATGAGGGCAAATGAGCCAAGGGTGAGACAAGACAAACATTTTTGAAAATGTTTGCGTCCATACCAGGGTTGTGAGGTGTGTTTTTTTCCGGTGTTTTTTTCCGTTTTTTTCGAAAAAAACCGGTTTTTTCCTAAGGGTCGGAAAAAAACATAAATCGCGGAAAAAAACTCAAGCTAAAAATAGCTAATTTATGTCATTTTTCAGTTAAAAAATGGACTTTTGCGATGTATAATAGGCTAGACTATCCCAAAACTGTTAGAAAAACAAAAGAAAAGACCAAATTTGGCAATCTAAAACAAAAGTGCAAACTGCTGTAAGAAAATTTGCATATGGAGTGTATTGATTGAGCCTCTCAGGGACTGTTTCATGCCTGTTTCGTGATTTATATCTGTGTAAGACGTGTATTTCTGTTCTGAAAAGACTCAGGAAGGCGCTAGAAAGCGTTAGGAATCATGAAACCAGACTAGGATACTTAGAACTTGAGCTGGAGTTTTTTTCCGCGATTTAGGAAAAAAACCGAAAAAAAACCGGAAAAAAACTGGAAAAAACAGGCCGAGGTTTTTTTCGGAAAAATATACAACCCTGGTCCATACATGTGCATGGTCGGCGGCTCAGGGGGGGACGGCCAGGTCTCCGTGAGTAGTTGCCTGGATAAGGGCGCAAATTTTCGGTGGGAGATTCAAATTTTGGCTGGAAATTTAAATTTTTGCCCAAAATTTTGGCTGAAAATACGAAATTTTTGGTTAAAATTCAAATTTTCGCCAAAAAATTGAGAGAAAAACACTTTCTGACAGAAATATTGTCAAAAAATCGAAATTTTTCAGGAAAATTTGAAAAAATTTCGGATTTGGTGCGTAGTTGCCTGGAGGAAGGGTGCGTACGTAGTTGCCAAAATCGATTTCTGTCGATTAAAAACGCATCTGGGGGCTTTCTACCAGCCTCTAGCTAGCGTCTGGTAGATTTTTATTTTCGTCTCCCCTGTCCCCACGTGTATGTTTGCGTCCCAAGTAACTCGTTACCTGTCAGCTGAGTGCCATGGAGAGACGATTGCTGATTTGCCCCAGCCGATGATGTTCAATGGACACACTAGGATACCACTTAATTCAAAGCTTGTGGAAGTGGCACCACATTGCACATGACAGATCGTTTTCACCTCTCCTTGATTGGAGTGTACGTACACGTCTAGTGCCAGCAACTGAGCAAGGGGTAGACCAATGAAGGTCGTTTTCACAGTTGATCTGGGTAGAGTGGCTGTCTTGTCTTGTCACTGGTACAGATGTAGTCGATTTGCAGGCCGCTTAAGCATGCACAGCAACCATCAAAGTGAAGGATTTTCATTGAACAGGTCTTCCTCCTTCAGTGACAGCTTGAAATTTGATGTTTGTACTTGAAGCTCCAAAGTGACCATTTCATGAAATTCAGCCAGAACAGTATCTTCAGAAGGCATGAGAGGTATGCCTGATGCTTTCTAGCAGCCTCTATCAACGTTTGGCCAGAACAGGCAGAACATGGTTTGGTTCGAACAAAGGTTCAATTTCGAACTCATTACTTAAACAAGAAGCACGGTCTTCAGCTGCAACAAGTGCCGCCCACGTCGCAAACAGATTTAGATTTACGCTTATGCTTAGTTATATTTAGGCTCAGGTTTAGAATCAGGATTTAAATTTAAGCATTAATTAGTTCATGCTTAGCTTAGCTTCAGTTAGACCTACGTATGTATGTCAAGTAAAACAGATCAGCCGCCCTACCGAGTGGGCATGGGCAAGTCTTTTTGTGTGCATCCTTGTCGCGTCAATTAGTCTTTACTTGCATCCCCGGTCGGACCATAAATGCTACAGTTAGGGATGGGCAACGTAAATTAAAATCGGTAATTTACGTACGTGTTATTTCTGTTTTACCAGATTTTAATTTCCGTACTCGTAACGTCTTAAAAGAGCCGGTTTCTCTATGAATCGACTTTTGCTCCTTAACCTCCGGACAAATCTCAACTTTTTGTCTCCGATTTGGCTGAAATTTTCTATTTTGGTTTAATTTGACCTAAAAAGACATTTTATCACCTTCCCGGCCATTTTTGAGAGGGTCACTTTTTCGACCCTCTCACTGATTTTGAGCCATAACTCGGGACAAAATCATCGTAGGAACTTGCGAATTGCATATTTAGAATCAGAAAATTATTCTCTTTCAACCGATATCCTACTCGACTGCACTGCAGAGAAAAAATTTTTTTCGAACCCCTTCCGGGACCGATTTCGCCCCCTCACCGTCAATAGTCCGACTATTTTATTTCATGGAAATGTAGCGCTATGTTTTTTCTTTCGATTAAAGAAAAAAAATCGAAAAAAAAAAGTAACCCCTAATCGAGTTTTTGGGCCTTGAAAGTTGAAAATCAAAAAAAATTCCTTATAATGGATTGCACACTGTAAACAACACAACTTGGTCAGTTTTGAATCGAATTCGGAGATCTTTGGCACACGTATTGTACTGTTCGTCTTGCACATAGCGCACAAACCTGGTCCTGGTTGCCGCTGTTTAACACGAGTTTTATGCTTATTTTGTTTATTATTTTCAGTTTCGCAAACAATTTCTCGGTTTCATTTGATGTTTCCCATGATGGGCGTCCGAATTGTCTTTTTGAAAGCAATTAGAGCTGGAAATCGGGCGGGCCCAACCCAAGCAATGCCTAAGCGAAGGATAGTTGGAAACTTTTGCATTGAATAAACATTCTGCTTACTTGGTACTTACAAGAAGTAAGCATCAATTAGCATCGTGCACTATAACGAATATTTACAGAGACTGCTTAGACTCTGTTACTCTCTTGTTATTTGTTTTCTCCTTAAGCAATGCCATGCAAGATTTGCGTAGGTGTGCACGTGAACAGACTAAAATATACATTATTGATCCTGGCCGCTGTGGGATGGCGGCTGTAAAACACGTCATCTCAACTCAACTATTGACGTATGTACATACAGTATGCAAACTATAGTCTGTTCAAAAAATAAGCGACCTGGCGGTTTTTTGCAAATAACTTTTTGGGTGCCATCCAGGCAACTTGAGCCTCATAACCAAAGTTGTAGACAAGGTCGAGCTCCGGCCTGGGGTAAATCCTAATCTGCGCTACGTTTGCTCTGAACACTAATTTGCGCAATGTCAAAAAATGAGCTTTTTTCCTAATTGTGATGAAAATTAGATGACTGCAGAATTCGATTCTAGAGTCCTTGGCGACTCCAATGATGCTTTCATGATGTGTCTAGGCCAAACCGATCTGGAGATATGGCCGGTCAAATTATGCAAAAATCGCAAAAAATGGCGTTTTTTTTGAAAATTGCACAAAATAAGGGGAAACATAATTTTTTCCTCAGGGAGGGGGGGTGGGCGATGGGGGTATGGCCGGCTGAGGGGGTATAGGCCAGCGAGGGGGCTAAACCCCCTTACCCCTGGCCCATGTATGGTCCAATACCATTATAAGCATCCGCAATCACTTTTTAGGCGTTTGCGAACTCTACCATTACAACACTGCCACTTCTGACATGCAAATTTTGAAAATTTGTGTTACAGTACAAAAAAAATTTTCTTGAAGCTGTACCACCGCTTGTTGGAAGCCGAATTACGGTATCAGGATAAGGTTTTCAGGGTCGGGAAGTGTCAGATTCGATTCCGGCGGTCAAGAATACCCCATTTAGGAAGTTTCAGCCAAATCCGTCGGTCTGCCTATGTTTCCCCCAGTAGTAGGGCCCGGTATGCTGGACGGCAGTGACGTCACTGCCCCGCCAGCCGCCTCGAGATAAGCCGCCGCGGCTAGAGACTCCGCCAATTATGACTCAGCCCAGCCCCAAGCGGTAGATTAGATTAGTAACGGCAATGTATTTCGGCCAGATTTGGGTGACGCAACCGGCCACTCAAACTCTGCAGCCTTTTTACTCGTACGTAAAATTGTTAAACAAATTGCTACTCCTTTTTGCTTCATACGTACATTGATAAACAAATTGCTACTCCTTTTTTGCTCAGTAGGAGCTCATACGTCAACATGCTACTGCTTTTTGCTCACCGTTTTCCTTTAAACCGTGCCAGCCCTGGCGGATATGTTGTGAAAACGGCAATGTTGTTTAGTGCCAGCTGCAGGCGAGCTTGATTTTTTGCTTCTAGAGATAAGAGGCGGCCGACTGAATTGTTTGTAAACCAATCCGTACTGCGGTTTTATTAACACCAACACAAAGAGGTCGCAGTGGGCGGCCAATATTTTGAAACAGCTTCCACACAGAATTAGTCAACCAGCCAGCTGGTCTATCTCCGTCAAGTTGGGGCTTGAGTTTAAAAACTGAAGTTGTACTTTTTTGGCGCGAAATTCAAACTTTCAGAATTGGAAACTTTAGTCAATACTTTTGGGGGCCAACTAATAAATAAATTAGTGTGTAGTTGTTCTCTGGTTTTTCTAATCCGCCATGGTTTTTTGAGTCAGATTTGTTATAATCAATAAGTAATAAGTACAATAGCTAAAAATAAACGTGAAAATAATTAATAATTAAAAAGAAAATATAAAAATATAGAAATACAAGAAGAAACATGTTTAGAATCGACGCTCCAGTCAAGAGAGAACATTATTTGACAGAGCATTGGCTGCCAATTCGTGAAAAACCCTCAGGATTTGGAGATTCAAATTCTCGACCCTAGGATTCACAAAATCTCACAAAGATTATCGATCTTCTGTTGATCTTCTCGATCTTTTACAGAGATTTCACCGGTATTGCGCTATTTCCTTATAGTTTGGGCGGCTGTATATATCGATGGCGTACATGTTGGCTTATATCGCACACACATATGCCAGATAACACCGAGATTACACTGAAATTTGCCAATATTGCAATAAGATTTCACTGGTATTGCACTATTTCCCTATAGTTTGGGCAGCTGTATAAATCGCTGGTGTACATGTTGACTATATCGCACTATGCCAGATAACACCAAGATTACTGAAATCGCACTGAGTGTTGCCAATATTGCTATAAGATTTCACTAGTATTGCACTATTTCCCTAACTTTCACACACTATTTTGCTAACACTCTCATGTAAACTCGTCTGGTTTATGTTTCAGTATAAAAACGCAGATTTTTGACAAATTGAACGTGTTTGTCTTATCAAGAATGGGTGACAGTAAAATCGATTTGGCAGAACTCTTTGGAGAGGTAATCGACAAATCTGAAAAAGAAATGGGCAAGGAGAAAATACCCAAAAAACGAAAGCAGCCAACAAGGTACAACACTAAGAAACGGTCGAAAATCGAGAAAACCAAGAATGAGGTGGAAACGAAACTGTTGAACCACACAGTTGTTGAAAAGCCGGAGACTGAAGAAGACAGTGAAGCCCGTTGCTGCTGTGCGATCTACATTTATGTATGAATAAAATCCTTTTATTCATTGTTGTAGTTCAGATCACTTCGTTCAGATCGCGCCGCGAATTTCCCTAAATTTTGAATTTCCCGCCAAAACGTTACTGGAATTTTACCAAACAATCAAAAAGTTCAGTCAACATCTTCCTCTTCAGCTTGTTCTTCTTCATTCTGCTCTTCTTCAATCTGCTCTTCATCCATTTGCGCTTCTTCTTCATCAGTGAGCGCTTGCTCGATTAGATTTTTATTCTCACGAATAAACTTTTTTACCAGAAACTTGCGCTCATCCCAAGCTTTCTCAATCGCCTCCTCCTCACCGAGATCTTTTTCCATATAGTTATTAGCAGTATTCAAGATAGCAGTGTACACCTCATCTTCATCTTGGAAATATGTCGCAAACTTCAGTTTTTCCTGAAGTGTCTCTCGCAACTGGTCCAAAAACTCACTAAACAACGGTTCCTTCAGTAGTCCTTCATAACTTTTTAAATTCATGTTGTCAAAAGTTTCTCTAAGCAAAAATACCCAGTTCTTCTCTCCTTCATCGGACTCTGACTGGTCAGACTCTGATTTGGTAGACTCCGATTTGTCAGATTCTGTTTCTTGGCTTTCAAACTCTTCATCGGCTGGAATCATTTCGTGTTGAAGTCTTTCATGGCGGCGACGGTTTGATACATTGGATAGCTGAGCACCGCATGTCGGACAAATACAGGGATCCATTTCAATGGCACAACAAATTAACTGTTGCAACCGCACGGCAAACTGACAACACAACAAACTGACTGAGAGAAAAGATTTCACTTTATATAGGAAGCAAAAGTGTTTTCTGAGTTTGTGTCAAGATTATCTCATCTTTGAGTTTGGTTTCGTGTTTGTAGTTTGATGACGTCATCACTGCGGCTGTAGACAAAGTTGCATGACATTGTTTGTCTTAAGACAAACTACTGAAAGTTACTTTTAGTTGAATTTTTCAGCTTCTGTTCATTGTTCATTGTGTACTGGTGTGAGATGGCGGCTCGTTTGTCTCTGCAGCAGCTCTTGGATCGCGATGGAATGACGATGGAGGACTACAAAAACTGCTACTGCAAATTGTGCGACCGAAAATTCAACTCTCGCGCCAACCTCGTCAACCACATGCAAGGTGGTGTTCACCGTCGTCGATGGAAACCAGCTTTAGACCTGGTGAAGAAGAAGCAAATTGCCAAACAAAAGACCGCACCTCTCTCCAGTGAGAAACACACCTTGCTGACTTCTCAGATGCAGAGAAAAACACGGTGGGATCCGCCACCTCCAACAAAATTACAAAAAAGCGAGGAGCCGGAAAAAGCCGATTCAAAACCGTCTGGAGATGTTCCAGCGCCCAGAGTTATACAGCCTCTGCTGTCGTACTCGGCCTACATGTGCGAACAGTGCTTCAAACTTTCCACTACCATGACGCCTCTGAAGATGAACGGAAGAATGATCGTGCAATTCCCTCTGTGTGACAGCTGCCTGGAGGTGAACAGGAAAATGAGAGATGTATACGCCAAGTGCTTGTTAAAAAATGATTGAGCTGAATAAATTGAGTTTCCTATTCAAAGCATAAAACGGTTTTGAAAACAACTTTTGGCGGGAAATTCAAAATTTAGGGAAATTCTCTGCGCGATCTGAACAAATTCTGCAACGATCTGAACAACAAATAAAAGGATTTTATTCATACATAAATGTAGATCGCACAGCAGCAACGGGCTTCACTGTCTTCTTCAGTCTCCGGCTTTTCAACAACTGTGTGGTTCAACAGTTTCGTTTCCACCTCATTCTTGGTTTTCTCGATTTTCGACCGTTTCTTAGTGTTGTACCTTGTTGGCTGCTTTCGTTTTTTGGGTATTTTCTCCTTGCCCATTTCTTTTTCAGATTTGTCGATTACCTCTCCAAAGAGTTCTGCCAAATCGATTTTACTGTCACCCATTCTTGATAAGACAAACACGTTCAATTTGTCAAAAATCTGCGTTTTTATACTGAAACATAAACCAGACGAGTTTACATGAGAGTGTTAGCAAAATAGTGTGTGAAAGTTAGGGAAATAGTGCAATACTAGTGAAATCTTATAGCAATATTGGCAACACTCAGTGCGATTTCAGTAATCTTGGTGTTATCTGGCATAGTGCGATATAGTCAACATGTACACCAGCGATTTATACAGCTGCCCAAACTATAGGGAAATAGTGCAATACCAGTGAAATCTTATTGCAATATTGGCAAATTTCAGTGTAATCTCGGTGTTATCTGGCATATGTGTGTGCGATATAAGCCAACATGTACGCCATCGATATATACAGCCGCCCAAACTATAAGGAAATAGCGCAATACCGGTGAAATCTCTGTAAAAGATCGAGAAGATCAACAGAAGATCGATAATCTTTGTGAGATTTTGTGAATCCTAGGGTCGAGAATTTGAATCTCCAAATCCTGAGGGTTTTTCACGAATTGGCAGCCAATGCTCTGTCAAATAATGTTCTCTCTTGACTGGAGCGTCGATTCTAAACATGTTTCTTCTTGTATTTCTATATTTTTATATTTTCTTTTTAATTATTAATTATTTTCACGTTTATTTTTAGCTATTGTACTTATTACTTATTGATTATAACAAATCTGACTCAAAAAACCATGGCGGATTAGAAAAACCAGAGAACAACTACACACTAATTTATTTATTAGTTGGCCCCCAAAAGTATTGACTAAAGTTTCCAATTCTGAAAGTTTGAATTTCGCGCAAAAAAAGTACAACTTCAGTTTTTAAACTCAAGCCCCAACTTGACGGAGATAGACCAGCTGGCTGGTTGACTAATTCTGTGTGGAAGCTGTTTTAAAATATAGGCCGCCCACTGCGACCTCTTTGTGTTGGTGTTAATAAAACCGCAGTACGGATTGGTTTACAAACAATTCAGTCGGCCGCCTCTTATCTCTAGAAGCAAAAAATCAAGCTCGCCTGCAGCTGGCACTAACCAACATTGCCGTTTTCACAACATATCCGCCGGTGCTGGCACGGTTTAGCGATGAGCAAAAAACAGTAGCAATTTGTTTAACAACGTACGTATGGAGCAAAAAGCAGTAGCAATTTGTTTCAATGTACTGTACGAGCAAAAAAAGCTGCAGAGTTTGAGTGGCCGGTTGCGTCACCCAAATCTGGCCGAAATACATAGCCCTTTTACAGCTACTAACCTAACCGACCGTGTGGCTCACTCAGTTGGTAAGACCGCTGGCCCGTGAGCTAAAGTTCAACCGTCGGTTTTGGCTGTTTGAAACTCCCGAGCGGGGCGGAGTCATAAGGGGCGGGGCCTCGAAATAAGCCAGCGCGGCTTATCTCGAGACGGCTAGGAGAGGCAGCGACGTCTGTGACGTCACTGCCCCGCCAGCCGACCGGGGTATACTACTTCCCCCTTATTTTGTGAAATTTTCAAAAAACGCTGTTGGGCGGGTTTTTGGATTGTTTTGGCTGGCTTTTTTTGGGGCGGGGTGGGGCCGGCACAAAAAAAAAAGTGGTGTGGGGGGGGGCAAGGAACAAAAAATTCCACTCTTTCTCTTTTCTCTTTATTTCGTCTTCTTTTTTTTTTTTTTGTTTTTTGGTGGGGGGGGGGGGGGGGGGGGGGGGGGGGGCGGGGCGGGGGGGGGCGCGCTCTTCTTCTTTTGTTGTGGGGGTGGGGGCGTCGGTGGGTCCCCTAGGGTTCATAGAATTATATGTATCAGATCGCTCGGTTTTTTTTTTTTTTAATTTTGTTTTGTGTTTTGTCTGTGTATGTTTTTGTGTGGCTGGGTGGGGGGGGTGAGTGCTAGTGTCGGTCCCCCCGACAGGTGTTTATTTTAGTCTGTTCACGTGCACACCTACCCAAATCTTGCATGGCATTGTCGCTTTGGCATTGCTTGGGTTGGGCCCGCCCGATTTCCAGCTCTAATTCCTTTCAAAAAGACAATTCGGACGCCCATCATGGGAAACATCAAATGAAACCGAGAAATTGTTTGCGAAACTGAAAATAATAAACAAAATAAGCATAAAACTCGTGTTAAACAGCGGCAACCAGGACCAGGTTTGTGCGCTATGTGCAAGACGAACAGTACAATACGTGTGCCAAAGATTTCCGAATTCGATTCAAAACTGACCAAGTTGTGTTGTTTACAGTGTGCAATCCATTATAAGGAATTTTTTTTGATTTTCAACTTTCAAGGCTCAAAAACTCGATTAGGGGTTACTTTTTTTTTCGATTTTTTTTCTTTAATCGAAAGAAAAAACATAGCGCTACATTTCCATGAAATAAAATAGTCGGACTATTGACGGTGGGGGGGTCAAATCGGTCCCGGAAGGGGTTCGAAAAAAGGGTATCATTTGAAAGAGAATACTTTTCTGATTCTAAATCTGCAATTCGCAAGTTCCTACGATCATTTGGTCCCGAGTTATGACTCAAAATCTGTGAGAGGGTCGAAAAAGTGACCCTCTCAAAAATGGCCGGGAAGGTGATAAAATGTCTTTTTAGGTAAAATTAAACCAAAATATGAAATTTCAGCCAAATCGGAGACAAAAAGTTGAGATTTGTCCGGGAAGAGTCGACCCTTCTATAAACCGGCTCTTAAAATGGCTAATTTCTTGCTGTAACACGTTACGTAAATTAATTTCCGTAACGTCGTAACGACTAAGATTCCAGCCATACGTAAATTAATTTTCGTTTTTCTTCAAAAATCGCTAGTAGGTAGTAGCAATCGAATATCGCGGAAAAAATTATAAAACTGAAATGTATGCAATACAAATTTTATTTCTATGTTTGTTCGATTGAAATTGCATTCGTATTTTCGAAATCTAACTTCACACCAAAAGGAAGGAAAGAAATGCTGGTATGTTTGTTGGCTTAATTACTGTAGCTGCAAAGGGTTTAATAACTGCGGAGAAACTGGCCAACTACGTACGTACTACAGACTGTAGTCTACCTACCGTATAGTGCTGTTTATAGTACCCCCCTATTTATAGTACCCCGGGTACTATAAATGGCACTAAGTGCCGCTTATAGTACCCCGGGTACTATAAATGGAGACAGATTTTTATTCTGAAATGAGCTGTTATAAATACAAAATGTGCGAAAAACACAGTATTTTTGGTGAAAAAACCTTGTTTGTATGAAGAAAAACAGTAGATAATGCAATCATACGAGGTTCTGATGCATGTACATAACCTATTTTTTACATCGAATCGGTAATTTGAGCAAATAACTTCACATACTATTGTTAGTTTCTTATAGAGCAGATTTCATAGGTGCCATATATAGTACCCGGTACCGTTGTCAAGTAAATTAAAATTAAAATCAAATTAAATTCGAAAATAATTTACTTACGAAGAGTAAATTAAATGGCAAGTAAATTAAAATAAAATTAAATCTCTGAGAAAAATGACGAAGCAAGTAAAAAGTAAATTAAATTAGATTGAAAAGGCCGAAAATTTTACTTTCAATTTACTTCTAATTTGCTTTACTGACCATTCGATCTGTGGTTGTTGTCGGCTCTCGCAAGCTACTTGCTGTTATTCTGTGCTTTTTCTATCTGTCTGTTTGACTGCACCACATATGCTCTCCCTATTGGAAACTCATCTACTGTGCTGCAGATACCATACAACTAACTCATAGTTTCGTTCTGAAATTTTGTGATATTCCTGATCTATTCTTGACCTGTCCAACCAAACAAAATAGTAAATTTGAAATCATATTCTCGGCGAGTAGCATTAGGAACTGAACTAGCGAGACATTTCACCAAAAGTCTGTAAAACATGAGAATAGACATTTTCGCCCCTTAATTTTGTTATAAACAAACCAACGGATTTCCATCTACATACAATGTAGTGATTGGTCAGGAGGACAGATACCTATACACCTTACTGTATGTATGTACATGTTGGTTGCAGAAACGAAAACTGGTGATTTGCTGGTTTCTCAACTGTCAAAACTTGTTTCTCAAAAATCTCGCTTCAAATCCTGCACTAATGTATGTACAATACAGTCAAAGAAACTACAGTTTCGAGTAACCACCGATACATGAAAGCACGTTTGTTTCATAAACATGAAACCTGTCATTGAATAAGAGCATTAGGTATCTATTAGCTTTTCGTCTGCTGTTCCTGTACTGTTTCTGGTTTGGCAAATAAAGAGTTGTATGGTATCTGCTGTCCCTAGAAAAAAGTAATTAAGGGGCCGTTCATAAACGACGTCGTTCCAAAATCCCGATTTTTCGGACCCCCCCTCCCCCCAAAATCGCCTTGCGTCGTTTCTTGGGGACCCCCCCCCCTACGGCGACGTCGTTTTCGGTTTACCCCCCCCCCCCCCAATAAAACGGCAGTACATAGAGTACTGTGACGTTTTCTTGTTACCATACTGCACAATCAATAGAATAAATCCCTACAACCGCTCTGGGAAGCTTTTCTGTATGGAGAAACGTTTGATAGAATGTGCATAAATCGAAAATAATGTAATTGAAGTACCCTAAAATTCCGAAAAAAGCGACGTCGTTTTTTGCTAACCCCCTCCCCCTCCTGGTGCGTCGTCTATCGTCGCATTTCAGCCGACCCCCCCTCCCCCCTCTGGAACGACGTCGTTTATGAACGGCCCCTAAAAGGCATTGAACGAACAACTGCGTTTTGCCGAGAACACGACGACAGTATTTGAAGAGGTTAACAAAACGATGGAGTTAGATTTCATAGTGTTTGCAGTTTAGCGGAAATCGGTACTCAGATATTCAATCATTTTAGGGTCTTTTCCATAACTTTTTGTATGGAAAAGTAAATTGGAATTTAATTAAAAGTTGAAAGTAAATTAAAATCAAATTAAATTGTTGGTAAACTGGGGCAAGTAAATTAAAAAGTAAGTAAATTATTTTGTGGAGGTGCAAGTAAATTAAAAAGCAAGTAAATTCATCAACTAATTTACTTGACAACGCTAGTACCCGGGTACTATAAATGGATTCACTTTTATTTTCACAAAACCCTAAGTGCCATTTATAGTACCCGGGTACTATAAACAGCACTATACGGTACCACACACTGACGGTTTCTTTGCTTTGTATGACAATACTTACGTATAAGATTAGTAGTGAAGAAAACTACGTAACTTCACTTCTCTGTTTGAATGCATTTTAAATGTACAACATACTGTTGGCAAGTCCGACTGAACCTGGATCTACTACAGTGTAATAGGTTTTAACTTGAAATTTGTGGACTTGAACGTGAACCTGAACCTATTTTATTTCAGCCATAGTTGAATCGGTTCCGTTTTATTGGACTTTCTCAATAGGTTCAAATTTCGAGTGCAATTTTTAGGCAAACTATGCAAAATTTTCGGTTGGATTGCACAAAATTTTAAAGATTTCATGTTTTTATACCTATTTTTAAACTGAAAATGTCAGAAAACGAAAGTACACTGCCCTGTAAAGTCTGATCTATTTTTTCACTGCCAATAGAAAGGCTTATTGTTCAGAAAAGTTGCAAGCAGCGCAAAATTTCTACAGTTTTTCGAGATATCAGTGGACTTGAACCTGAACCTATTCTCCAGGTTTTTTTGAAGATGGACTTGAGCCTGAAATTTCGATGTTGGCTTTGACTTGAACCTGAGCCTATTTTTCAACCCCGAACTTTCCAACAGTAGTACAACACTTACACATGAATTTATAGTTGCCTGGCTTTTCTGCCTATTTTCTTATGCAGGGAGATAACATATTGACAAATTCAAGCCTTCAAAAACGTATCTAAAGGATATTCCGACCGTAAAAGTGACCGAAATTAACCGGTTTAGCAGTTCGAAGAGCAGGATTCGGCTTCTGTGCGAAAAATTTTCTAAAAATTAGCCTTAAAACTCGCATGTAAGATTCAGTAGTTACCAAAAATATGTCTATAATACAACAAAACAATGCGGGGGGCTCAGGATTCAACAGAAAAATCTGTTTTGCGCTAGGAACGTAAATTAATTCATGTACGGAAATTAATTTACGTATTGCTAAATTTTAAGATGCATTTTGCGAGAAAGTCAGCTTTGGTGCCGAAGAGAGGGGGCAAGCAGGGTCATCTCACGGATCTGGCTGATATTTATATCTCTTAAAATAGAGCACAGTCGAAGACCAACGGTGCATGCCCGGCCACCAGCAACCCCCTGGAACCGGAGCTACACCCCCTCAAAGCAGTGTGGTGCACTTTTTATCTAGGTAACTAGGTATACCGAGTATTACCTAGTTAATATTCGGGAAAAGTACCTAGATTTACTTTACCTAGTTTCTGGTTACTCTATTTTACCTAGTTTTACTTTACCTAGTTTTAAATCCATATAACTAGGTACTTCTAGGTAGAACAAGTTTACCTAGTTTGATACTTTCAGTTTTACGTGGCTTTTTCAGTCAGTAAACCTTCAATTTTTCCCGCTTTTCCACAATTACAGTGGTCCAGAGAATGAATTTCTGACTTATTTGATCAATAAACTACAAATATTTACTTGAAATGTGTCAAATTTCGTAGATTTTAACTCCACTAACTTCATCATTGTTCTCTTGAACCACAAATAATATTTTGACGTGATTTCGAGCGTTTTAGGTTTACCTAGTATTACCTAGTTTTTCTGGGCTTTACCTAGTTTTACTTTACCTAGTTTCTTAGCTCAGAACTTTACCTAGTATTACTTTACCTAGTTTTTTAGGTGACAACTTTACCTAGTATTACTTTACCTAGTTTCAAATTTTCAAAATGCACCACACTGCCTCAAAGTTGGGTCGGCAGCAATTTTCGGGCTCATTTTAATAGCTCTGACACCCTCCATTCAAACGATCACCCTTCATTCGTTTCTTAAGCTAGGATCCCGACTCGCATATGGTTTTGTAGCTGTTCGAATGGCCTTTCATATTCTGGTACTCCCGTTTCCAGATCCTAGCTGGTTACCGAGATCTTCACCGAAAACTGCGAAATTGCCGCAAAATGTCGCTCCGTTTTTTTTCGAAAAATCTTTATAACTTTTTGTGCAAAGGCCCTGCCAAGCTAATGTTTTAACAAAAGTTAGGCATGAGTTGGCCAAACAAAATTAGCACACTAAAGTGTGCTGTATGGGGGGGGATATGGGGGGGGTATTTTGGCCGTCAAAGGTGTTCGAAAAAAAATTTTTTTCTCAAAATGAAAATATAACCAACGTTTCTTATGCACTGTTGCTCGCTGATTGCGAATATGAAGTCCGTTTGTCCAGATTCGGCCTGCATCGTGAGATATTCAAGACCAAAGTGGGCTCACCCTATTTTGGCTAAAATCCAACTCTGCTACAATGCATATCTGCAGCCTCTCAGTAATACACTCACCAGATGCAGATTTTTTCGGCGAGTCCAAAAATGACTTCAGTTTTGCGCTAGGCGGTCTCCTTCCAAAGATATGGCCGTTCAAAGTTTCACATCAAATTTGGACGTACACACGCCAAGCTGCTTTGACTTCCGAAACGCACGGGCTCGGTTTGAGCCGTTTTTGTTGCGCTCCTCGCTACTTCGCACATGGCTAAACTTTCCAAAGTTTGCTTCTATCTGAGTGTACATACATAATCAGATTAGGGCGGTTCGATTGCAGTGAGAGACAATTTTGCGACCTTATCTCGGCCTGCCCAGTCTAGGACTGCTCCCTTGCAACGGCCGTTTTGGACCCCTAATTCAGTCGGCTGAACCCTGACCCTTTAGCAACTGACCAACTGCTTTTTAGCTTGACCCTAAGCCTAAGCGCAAGCCTGAACCTAAGCCTGACCTAAGCCTAAGCCTAAGCCTGAACCTAAGCCTGACCTAAGCCTTAGCCTGAAACTAGGGCTTAATAAAGTTAGGGTCGGTCGGCGAGTGGGGGTGGTTTTTTCCGCCTACGAGTAGGACTAGCCTGGCTGCCCAGACGCCTAGATAGGTCATCTGAAATTAGAGAGACTACTCTGTCTGAGCTCGAGAACGAGAGCCCTCTTTGGTTGACTAAGTTGATTGGACTTGTACATGCCATGCAGCTCGCGCGGCCGCCAAGTAGCGAAGTTTAAAACCGGTTTTTTGTCCAGCGGCGCTCCCTGCATCTAAACTTTTGGCCGCCACTGCAGATAATAGTAGTACTCTACTGTATATCAGTAACCTTTGTTGAAATCTTGCAATGCGTCCGCGCGGCAGACCTTTCCACTATGCTATATATCTCTATTTCAGGTCAGCACAAAACGGTGTAGGCTGTCGGCAAAATGTACCTCCTCTGTGTTGTGCTTACAACAATTGTTGGAATCACAACACCTTTTCAATGTGAAAATGCCCGAAGCTGCGCTGAATGTGTAAAAGTGCGGACAGGCCATCCAAAATGTGAATGGTCAATTATCACAAGCACTTGCAACTATTTGAAGACACTGAGCTCTCCTGATCCAGATGATATTCTTGTAATATTACTGCAGAAGTGCCCAAGAATTCAACTTTATTGGCAATGGGCTGACCATTGATTTCAAATACTTGCGCGCAATAAACATCAAGCAGTTTGTGGCTACAAAATCGCAGTACGAAGATGCACAGCCTAACTATCGCGGTCAGACCAATTATTGGCAATCAGCAGACAAAGTATCCTGCAAACACACTACTATTGAACCTGACCAGCTGGGTGATCTTATTCAGACTCACCTGGTTGATGACTGCAGCATTCCTGGTGAGGCTTAGCAGTTCTACACACTGGCTAGCACCTATGAAAATATGTTGCTGTTTTTTCTTTGCAGAAGGAACACTTGAAGCTGAACAAACCGAATTCTTTGAATGCCCAGAGACCGGTTGTGTCAAGGTATGTGTTTGCAAGTGCAACGTGGAAAATTGTTCATTTTTGATCAGCAAGGATTGCAGATGTATTCAACAATTCGAAGGCTTCAGGCGCATTTACTCAGGGGTATGTTTGACTAAGTGAACTACCCGTTCATGCTTAGAAGTACTGTTTCCCAGCAAGTTAATAGCAAATAGCAAGTTAATTTATTTTTGGGCGAAATCGGCTAGCAAATAGCAAATTCCTAGCAAGTTAATTTTGGCAAAGCGGCGCCTAGCAAATAAATAGCTAGTTTATTTCGGATTGAGGGAGCGAGAAATCTGCTAGGAATTTGCTAGCAATTTACTAGGAATTTGCTAGCTTCGAACATATTTATCCATTATCCCTATCTTTCCCAGCTTGTCCTGGGACCTGATGTGCTGCCAGGTTGGTCCATGGACCCAAGGTTGGTTACTGTCGTGTGAGTGCGTACGTATCGTAGTTGTGCATGCACGTTTCAGGTGTGATTGGGTATTCGCATGCAGTGGTGATTTACTTAGCTGTCACCCCTGCGTTGTAATAGACTTTAGCCGTAACTGGCAGGTCGGCCGACTGCGCTGCCCTGTCAGATTAGTCAGTCTGTGCGTTAGTGTGTGCCGTGCCTACTAATACCACCTTACTCTATTGTCAACATAAAGCTCCGGCCAGTCTCGCCGTCTTTGTACACCACACCGGCACCGTGCATCGCCGAGCCACAGCCACGCGCCTTAACCACAACCCACCAACGCGTCACTGGCGACGCCAAGTGTTCAATTCGGAGGTGGACTCGTGCATTTCACTGCCACCACTACAAGGTCGAGTGTTGGTAGCTCCACCGGACGGCAACGCCACTAAGAAGACCACCGCCACCGCCGCCAAAGATGCTAATAGGTTGAGCGTTGGTAACTCTCCTGAAGATAGCACACGATACGATCGTACCTACTGCCAAGCCATCGGGTGCAGTTTGGACACTGCGTATCATCGCCGTATCCTGTGCTTATCGCGATCTGGTTCAGTCTGGGATACTGTTCCTAAATCGCGCCATCACTCATCGCTACAAAGAAGACGGCCGGTCGCAAAGTACTCTTTAGTACGGTTCTTTTTTCAACTGTTGGTTCGTTGCATTCGCGTACGTGGGAAGACTTTGACTGGGACGCCAATCAAGCCGACCCTGCACCGTGTTTCAAACAGCGCTACTACCGGGACGCCGCTAGTCACCGCTATAAACGAAACAGCTGCCGCGCCGCAATCATTTGGTTGATTGCTGAAGCAACGCCGACTCTCCAACCAAGTGGTAATTCCGTTAGTGGGTGTGTTATAGGCAAGCAACACTACTAGAACCAATGGCTAACGCAGCTCCACTCCAGCCTGCCCGCCGTCCATGGTCTGTGCCAGACGTGCCTCCATTCTGGCCGTTGGGAAGCCATGAACCGTCTAGGACCTGGGACGACTTTACCTCAGAGCTGGACCTCTGGTTCGAGCAGCAAGAGATGAAGGCTGGGGAAATGATGATGGACCATGAGAAGAACACTACCATCACCAGCCGTCTCGGGCCCGAAGCGTTTAGAAGGGTCAGAGCCAGCACACAAGTGGACAGGGCTACTACTCCACACCAGCAGTACAGAGAGGTATTGTCGCGCCTGTTTCAGGTTAGAAAGTCAACAGTGCGTGCATACCGGGAATTCACTTCCATCAAACACCTCTCTGGAGAGACCAGTACTGAGCTCATGTGTCGACTCAGAAAAGCAGCCCAAGATTGTGACCTGGCCAACAAGGACCTGGACTACTTCATCGCTCTACAGTTAGTTTGTGCTATTGGTGGTACACATAAAACTGTTCAGGAGCAACTCCTAACACGCGCCCCGCCAAACCTAGAGGAGTTCTTCAATGCCTTCCAAGCCGCTGAGGTTGCCAAGGCAGATCAAACAGCCATTGATGATGCAACAACAGTGCCTACTGTGAGTCAAGCAGTAGCTGCTACCTACAAGAGGAAGCCAGACTCGGTCTCAAAGAAGAAATGGGGACAGAGACCACGCCCTCAACAACAGCAGTCAAGCAGTCAGCAATCAAAGCCGGGTGCAAGATGTGGCAATTGTGGTCGCGAGAGACACAGAAACCGTGACAGTTGCCCAGCCCGCAACTAGACATGCCGTTTCTGCCACAATGTGGGACACTTCGAAGCCGTTTGCAGGAAGAAAGCCAGCTATGGAGCTAGTGCAAGCAGGGTCGTTCGTTCAGTGTCCATTGGGGCTGTACAACGCGCATTCCAGCTGACAGTGCAAGTGAAGCCAACTGATCAGCCAATGCAGTATATCACCTGTGCTGTGGATAGTCAGGCTGATATCTCTGGTCTACCGGAACCGCTCATCCAGAGGCTGTTTCCTGGACTGAAGACAACTGCCACTGACTGCCGTTTGCGTAACTTCGACAGCTCCCAAGTGGATGCCGATCTTCGCACTTTTCAGTGCACAGTCAACCACAGAGATCGGTCAGCTCAGGCACTATTCTATGTGCTACCCCCTCAGTGCAGTGCCGTTTTGGGGAAGGACTGCATTCAAGCTCTGGACTTGCAACTCTCGGGTGGAGACCTGTCTGTCAGGGCAGTGGCTGGAGCACCGCTGTCTGTACATCGACCACCCTCCAGCCCGGGGACCTACCAAGCGCTCATTGGAGGGCGCTACCCTTCTCTCCTCAGCCCTGAGATGGGATTGATTCCAGACCTGGAGCACCGGATTGAACTGGAGCCAGACATGCAACCCTACGAGTGCAAACTGCGTTCAATTCCAGTCTACCGCAACGACGGTGCTCTGAAAGCAATCCAGGAGCTGGCAGACCTGGGGATTTGGACAAAAGTGGACCGTTCAACAGTTGTCAACCCCATGGTAGCTGCAGACAAGCCAGATGGGTCAGTGCGTGTCACTACTGACCTGACCCGCCTCAATCGCTTCGTGAAACCAGTGCGCTTTCCACTGCCCAACATCAGAGATGTGCACCAGCGCCTAGCCAAATCTTCTGTCTTTACCACTTTGGATTTGGTAAAGTTCTACCACAACATCGCGTTGCATGAAGACAGCAAGCCGCTCACTGCAACAATCACGCCCTTGGGCCTGTTCCAGTACAACAGACTGCCAATGGGACTGTGCGATGCTGGCGCTGTAGCTCAAAAGTTCATCTCTGAACTCCTTCAGGAGGTGCCTGGATGCACTCCCTATGTGGACGACATCATTGTCCATGCGCCAGACAAGGACACACATGATGAGACGCTTCATCAGGTGCTGGAGAAGTTGGACCAAGCCAACCTCCGCCTGAACATCAAGAAGTGCAAGTTTGCTCAGCCAGAAGTCAAGTTTCTGGGTCGTGTGGTGTCACATGGGTGCATCAAGCCTGCCATGGAGAATCTGCAGCCAATCCTCAATTTTCCAGTGCCAACTACAACCAAAGAAGTTCAGCGATTTTTGGGGATGATCAACTACCAGTCTGAGTACATCAGAGAGCTGCACCAGATGGCAGAGCCGCTCAGAGCCCTCACAAGGAAAGCAGCAAGCAAGACTGGCAAAACAAACAACCAGTTTGTCAAGTTCACTTGGGGCGACGCACAACAACAATCTTTCAAGAAGCTGAAGGAAGCAGTTTCAAAGGATCTACAGCTAGCTCTCTTCGACCCAAACAGAGAGACGATCCTGACAACTGATGCCAGCGATTGCGGCATTGGAGCCGCACTTAGCCAGATTCAGCCCAATGGCAGGGAGCAACCTGTGGCCTATGGTAGCCACACCCTCGATGAGAGACAGCGCAACTACTCTGCAAGCGAGAGAGAAGCTCTGGCTGCCATGTACTTCGCTGAATACTGGGAGAAGTTCCTGCTGGGTCGCCACTTTGTGCTCAGAACTGACCACCAAGCTCTCACCTCATTGCTGAAGCAGTATGGCAATGGCAGGAAGAGTGGCAAGTTCGAACGTTGGTTTGAGCGCCTCAGTGTGTTCAACTTCACTGTGCAGCACACACCTGGCAAAGCCAACATTGTGGCGGACGCCCTCAGCCGCATCCCTGAGTCAAATCGAGCCAAGCAAGCAACCAGAGGTGTGCCGGACCCGTTCGTCAGGGCACTACATGCTGTGACTGAGCAGCTCAGTGGGCCCACCTGGTCTAGCCTGAAGAAGCTCACAGCAAGGGACAGAACACTGCAGCAGGTGATGGAACACCTAAAACGCAGTACTCCCAAGGAACGGTTGCCGCCAGCACTTAGCCCCTACAAGTCTGTCTGGCATTCTTTGACTCTAGAAGATGGATGCATTTCGCGTGAAGGTCGCGTGGTGGCGCCTCAAGCACTGTGGCAAACGATTCTACATCTTGCGCACAAGGGCCACCCCGGAATCGACAGGATGAAACGTCTGCTCCGCACGTGTTACTGGTGGCCTGGTATGGACACACAGGTCGGACACACGGTCAAGGCATGCCAACCATGTGAGCAGAGTTCAAAATCCACACCACGCGTGAGACAGCCAGTTCAGGAGCGACCAACGCCTACCACTCCGTGGACTGAGCTCGCTATCGACATCACCGGCCGCTTTGCCAACGCGCCAAACGGACGTGGATATTGTGTAGTCCTGGTCAACTACATGAGCAAGTTTCCAGAAGTGTTGTGGACAGAGGACACCATAAGCACTACCATTGTCAACTGGCTGAAGGAAGTGTTTGCCCGCTATGGTCACCCAGCTCAGTTACTCAGCGACAACGGTCCTCAATTCGTCAGCCATGAGTTTGTCAACTTCTTGGCCAGCAGGGGCATCAGACACATGCGCATCACGCCATACAGTCCAGAGCGCAATGGACTGGTGGAGCGGTTCAATGGGACGTTAAAGGGTGTTGTGGAGACACTGCAACCTGACCCCAACCGACATGTCTGGGATGCCGCCATGCTCGATTTCCTGGCTAGCTACAGAGCTACACCAACCACCCAAGGGAAGAGTCCATCTGAGCTGCTCTTTGGATGGGCAGCCCGCCTGCCGTTCCAGTTCCCAAAGCCGACTGCAAAATCTACACCAGACACGGTCAGAAAACCTCAATCGCAGTCACGGGAGCCGGCAGTGGACAGACAGCTAATTGGCAAGCTGTACTACCCTGGGCCATATCGGAGGGGAGAAAAGGTCCGTGTAAGAAGACCAGCCGTGCAAGTCAGAAAGGGCCAGTCACCTTACACTTCACCTCTGAAGATTGTGGAAGTCCTGGGCTTTTGGACCTACCGTCTAGAAGATGGGCAAGTTGTCAATGCTCGCCGTTGCAAGCGCCACTATGCCTATACCAGTAGCCCACCAGAAGATGAGGATGTCTTGCAAATGGTCAGACCAAACAGACAAGCTGGAGGTGGGCAGCAAACTCCCCCTCAATTGCCACCTCAGCAACAGGCTCAGTTAGCCACACCGTTCTACACGCCGCCACAGCAACGTTACAACCTGAGAAACCGGCAGCAGATCAGGAAACCCCAACGATTGACCTACGATATGTGATACGTTGTTGTGAAGACTTATGCTATCCTATCTTTCTGCCGGCACACCGCCTCTTTCTTAAAGGAGGGGGGTGGTGTCGTGTGAGTGCGTACGTATCGTAGTTGTGCATGCACGTTTCAGGTGTGATTGGGTATTCGCATGCAGTGGTGATTTACTTAGCTGTCACCCCTGCGTTGTAATAGACTTTAGCCGTAACTGGCAGGTCGGCCGACTGCGCTGCCCTGTCAGATTAGTCAGTCTGTGCGTTAGTGTGTGCCGTGCCTACTAATACCACCTTACTCTATTGTCAACATAAAGCTCCGGCCAGTCTCGCCGTCTTTGTACACCACACCGGCACCGTGCATCGCCGAGCCACAGCCACGCGCCTTAACCACAACCCACCAACGCGTCAGTTACGCTACGCATATAGCTAAAGTAGGGCTAATAGCCAAGTACGTATGGACGAAAGTCAGTCTCCAGGCTGACAGTAGATTCGGCAAACACTGTAGAAAACTGAAATGAATGTGAATGTGTTCATGTTAGGCATAAACTCATGTTGGTGCTTCTCTTTCTGCTGTTGCTTGTTCAGCTTGTTGAAACTGAGATACAATGCATAGTTTTGATTTTAAACGGTACCGGGGGTTTCCCTTACAAGACAAACAAGAAAATGTCCAAATGGGTTACTTTTGACGCCCTTTTGAAATCCATGATCCTATAATAACTATGGTCATCTTATAATCGGAAAATCTCGCAGGCATCATTTGGTTGAGCGAAAAATTTGTAGCAAATTCTAGCAAATTGATAGCAAATACATAGCAAATTTCTAGCAAATAGCAAGTTAATAACAAATTAAATTTGAAATTGCAGTGTCTAGCAAGTAAATAGCTAGTAAATAAAATTCCTGACAGGTACAAGCAAGTTAATAGCTAGTTAATCAGAAAATTAATTAACTGGGAAACAGTACTTAGAAGCCTAGTTTTTCAATCAAAAGCTTGCTAGTAATGGACATTTTCTAAATGAATTTCGCTTAGGCGACCACAAATACCGGCCACAGAAAGAAACAATGCAGGATATTGCTCAGAATCTGTATATTCAGCAGTTGGAATCACTAAACTTCAATCCGAACTTTGGTATCCGGTTTTTATGCTGATAATCGTTTGTAAGGTTGGATAAACTAATTGCACTCTGATTCTAGAAGCAACAAGAGACATTGCTCAAACAGTGCAATGTGGAAGCAACAAGTGTGGAAAAATGCCTCCACTAGGCTTTGCGCGACCGCAACGCGAAGCAGCAAAGCGGTATTTAGCTTATACATAGTATTCCGTCATAACCTTTAGTTCAGGTCAAAATGTGCATAATGATTTTTTGTTCCAGATTCAACACACAACAAGTGAAGTTCCTCACCGAAAAGTTTGACAAAGGAGAGCAGACAAAAAGGAAAGCTTCGCCAGATGATGTGGCAGAGGAAATGAGAACTGTCAAGGACAGAAATGGTTGAATAGCAAAACCGAATTTAGTGAAAACACTCCAAGATTATATCGTTTAGGCAAGCCAGCGTTTTCGCACAAAGAATGGCTAACTCCACTCCAAATCATGGGATTCTTTAGTCGCGAGACACACAAGCGTCGCGATGCCACAGTTCCCGCCACTGCACCTGCCGCCACACCTCAAGAGTTTCCAGACATTTCTGTTGCTGTTCCAACTGGAGGAATCTTTATTAATGTAGATGATGAGCTAATAGATAACGAGTATGTAGTGGGTCTGCAGGACGCTGTCCAAAACAATGTTGACAAAAATGTCGTGTACTCCGATTAAACTGCAAGAAACCGCATATTTTAATATTGATTTTATTAGATCTTGTCGTTTGCACATACTATGGTAGTATTCTGCGTTTATTTCTCTAAATACCAAGGATTGTCAGTATTCTGAGTACAAGCATACGACACAACAGGTCAGTTGCTAAAGGGTCAGGGTTCAGCCGACTGAATTGGGAGTCCAAAACGGCCGTTGCAAGGGAGCAGTCCTAGACTGGGCAGGCCGAGATAAGGTCGCAAAATTTTCTCTCCCTGCAGTCGAACCGCCCTAATCTGATTATGTATTGAAACGGAAAGTGGAGTCTTTTACTAGTTAGTCTGGCACACAACACAACAAACACGCACACACACACAATCGCTCGGTAACTCAACAATACAAACACTCACTCAAACTATCAAACATTCTTCATCATGTACACTCAGATAGAAGCAAACTTTGGAAAGTTTAGCTATGTGCGAAGTAGCGAGGAGCGCAACAAAAACGGCTCAAACCGAGCCCGTGCGTTTAGCAAGTCAAAACAGATTGGCGCCTGTGTGTGTGCAAATTTGCGCCGAAACTTTGAACGGCCATATCTTTGGAAGGAGACATCCAAGAGCAAAACTGACGTTATTTTTCAACTCAGCGAAGAAATTTACATATAGTAAGCCTCGGTAGAAGCGGGAATAGCGGCGCTAACCGAGCCCATGCGTTTAGCAAGTCAAAACAGATTGGCGCCTGTGTGTGTGCAAATTTGCGCCGAAACTTTTAACGGCCATATCTTTGGAAGGAGTCCTCCAAGAGCAAAACTGACGTTATTTTTCAACTCAACGAAGAAATTTACATATAGTAACACTCGGTAGAAGCGGGAATAGCGGCGCTAACCGAGCCCGTGCGTTTAGGAAGTCAAAGCAGCTTGGCGTGTGTACGTCCAAATTTGATGCGAAACTTTGAACGGCCATATCTTTGGAAGGAGACCTCCAAGAGCAAAACTTACGTTATTTTTCAACTCAACGAAGAAATTTACATATAGTAACACTCGGTAGAAGCGGGAATAGCGGCGCTAACCGAGCCCGTGCGTTTAGGAAGTCAAAGCAGCTTGGCGTGTGTACGTCCAAATTTGATGCGAAACTTTGAACGGCCATATCTTTGGAAGGAGACCTCCAAGAGCAAAACTTACGTTATTTTTCAACTCAACGAAGAAATTTACATATAGTAACACTCGGTAGAAGCGGGAATAGCGGCGCTAACCGAGCCCGTGCGTTTAGGAAGTCAAAGCAGCTTGGCGTGTGTACGTCCAAATTTGATGCGAAACTTTGAACGGCCATATCTTTGGAAGGAGACCTCCTAGAGAAAAACTGAAGTCATTTTTCAACTCAACGAAGAAATTTACATATAGTAACACTCGGTAGAAGCGGGAATAGCGGCGCTAACCGAGCCAGTGCGTTTAGGAAGTGAAAGCAACTTGGCGTGTGTACATCCAAATTTGATGCGAAACTTTGAACGGCCATATCTTTGGAAGGAGACCGCCTAGCGCAAAACTGAAGTCATTTTTGGACTCGCCGAAAACATCTGCATCTGGTGAGTGTATTACTGAGAGGCTGCAGATATGCATTGTAGCAGAGTTGGATTTTAGCCAAAATAGGGTGAGCCCACTTTGGTCTTGAATATCTCACGATGCAGGCCGAATCTGGACAAACGGACTTCATATTCGCAATCAGCGAGCAACATTGCATAAGAAACGTTGGTTATATTTTCATTTTGAGAAAAAAATTTTTTTTCGAACACCTTTGACGGCCAAAATACCCCCCCATATCCCCTCCATACAGCACACTTTAGTGTGCTAATTTTGTTTGGCCAACTCATGCCTAACTTTTGTTAAAACATTAGCTTGGCAGGGCCTTTGCACAAAAAGTTATAAAGATTTTTCGAAAAAAAACGGAGCGACATTTTGCGGCAATTTCGCAGTTTTCGGTGAAGATCTCGGTAACCAGCTAGGATCTGGAAACGGGAGTACCAGAATATGAAAGGCCATTCGAACAGCTACAAAACCATATGCGAGTCGGGATCCTAGCTTAAGAAACGAATGAAGGGTGATCGTTTGAATGGAGGGTGTCAGAGCTATTAAAATGAGCCCGAAAATTGCTGCCGACCCAACTTTGAGGGGGTGTAGCTCCGGTTCCAGGGGGTTGCTGGTGGCCGGGCACGCACCGTTGGTCTTCGACTGTGCTCTATTTTAACAGGTATTAATATCAGCCAGATCCGTGAGATGACCCAGCTTGCCCCCTGAAAGCTGACTTTCTCGCAAAATGCATCTTAATTTTCGTATTCGTTTAATTTCTGTATCCGGATTTTTTTAATTACTGTAATTGTTAAACGTAACGTAAATCAAAAATCGGCGCTTAATTTACGTTACGCGTTACGAAAATTAATTTACGTGCCCATCCCTAGCTACACTATCTACTATCAATAAATTCGCGTTGAAACCCGTAAAAAATTTAAATGAACAGGCCTTCCGATTGATTCCCTTGGTATAGCAGAATTCTGGTATGGTAGGCATCCCTGCTTATAGCCCTGGTTTCTATCAGTCTTAATAATATCAGTCTTAGCTGTCAAACACATACTCTAGCTCCTATAGGCTATAGCAGATGCTGGTTAATGAATAAACTTATGTTCTACCTACGATATTTTTTGCTTCTAAGTCATCACGCTAGAGCGGAACACCGTGCTCAGTGACGTCAAAGAAAGTAATAAAACGTACTTTTGCGCCTTGCCACCATACATGGGCCGGAAAAATGGGTTGGGTTGGGGGTAGTCAAAATCCGAAAATTTGGGGGCAGGCCTGCCGGTTTGGGGGGTCGCGACGATTTTGGTGGGGGGGTCGAGCCCAAGTTGGGGGGTGGGCAACCCCCCCGGACCCCCCGCGGCCCATGTATGCTTGCCACGCTATTTTGTTTCGTTATTTATTTCGTTTTGCTGTATGGCATTGTGACCCGATCCGAATACCTCGCATCCTCATTACCCTAAAGCCGCAATAGGCAATGCTTGCCCAGCTGGATGAGAAATTGAATTTCAGCGAACAACGGATATGCAGTGTGCATCTAGAAATGAGAAAAATAGAACTTCTTTTAGATACAAAAAGAAGGCATTTACTGTTGTGCTACTACAAAACCGTTCTTCCAAAATCATAGTGAACTTGAAAGATTTTTTGAGGTCCTAATCGGTATAGGGCAATGGCATGGCACTACGGGTCATACATGTAGCTGGGTTTTCGGGGGGGGGGGATTTTCTGATCCAAAATAGGGTTCAGGGCTATGCCCAAAGGGGGTTTCAGCGACCTTTTTTTGGTGTCCAAAAGTGGTTTCGTCAAAAAGTAAAAATTCTGTCTGAAGTGCAAAAATGCCCTTTAAAACCACATTTATTGTTCGAAATCGTGCAGAAAATCCGACTTTTTATTAGAAACCTGCAAAAAACCTGTTTTTGCTTTAAAACGTGAAAAAAATGCTTTATTTTATTCGACGTAATTAATACAGCTAATATGCATTTCTGTCACCCTATTTAGAAATTCTAAAACCAACATTTTGTTGGGTTTAGTGCCACTGGCCGGGCGGCCGTTGGGAGCTGACAGCACCATGACGTCACCAGGCCAGGCACTCTCTTAGTACCTGGTAGCATACATGTAACAGCTCCGGGCCGACCTGGGGGGAGGGGGGTAGGGGGGGGGTTTTTTCCTCAGGTGGGGGGTCGAGGGGGGGGTTTCGCCCAGGTGGGGGGTCCCAAATTTCAAAAAGCTCCAAAACGCCTAGAAATGCGTTTTTAGCACGTTTTTCTCAGTAAGGACGCTAAAAATCGCTATTTTAAGCGGCCAAATAGCGTTTTAAAGCTAAAAACAAGCAAAAAATGACAAAAAGAGCTTCCAAAAACACCGATTTTTCTTAAATATCAGCAGTGGAAACGCCAAATTCGGTTTCCAAAGGCTTTTCAAGTGAATTTTAGGCTAAAAATTAGTGATTTCTGACCCAGTTTGTTAATACTGGAGCCACTACTAGTACTTGTATTTTTTGGTCAGGGGGAGGGGTCCCTTAACCTGTCTCGGGGGGGGGGTGAGGGGGGGTTTGGCCTTTCCAGCAGGGGGGGTAACCCCCCCAAACCCCCCCCTAGTACATGTATGCCTGGTAGGGATGGGACCGGTATACGGCATTATACGGTATCATACGGTATTATACGGTATTTTTGGCTATGCGGTATTATACGGTATACGGTATTTTTTATACCGTATAATACCGTATAGTTGTTAAAACTGAATCAGCAAGATTTTTGCAGTAAATTCATGTCATTTTCGCGCTTTTAAAGGCGCCAGTACTGTTTTTTGGTTTTGTAAGCCATGTTATCGGTTAGAAAAACACAAAAATCTACCTTTATGGCAGTTTTTTGGCTTCCTAGAAATGGAAAATGTGATATTACAAAGTACTTGTAAAATGTTGAGAAACCTGCAATTTTGCTTTTGAATAAAATCAACGTATTTTTGGTTAGCATTTCACTAACTTGAAGTGAAGCAAATTAGTCCAACCAAAATACAGTTATTAATATTTACATAATTCAAAATAAATTCAATATATTGTCGGTTCAGATTCAAATCTTTAAATAAACATACAGTACTACTTAGTAATAGTAGGTAAACAAAACAGATCACAATCAAAAATAGCCGTGTTTTTTTCACAGGACAGGCCTACTGTTGTTTGGTATTGGATTTTCCGTTTGTGTATGTGTATGTGTATGTGTATACACATTTACTTTCAAATGTGTATGGTAATTTGTGTATACACATTCAACAAAACAATGTGTATTTTTGTGTATATTTGTGTATGTGTATTGTACTGAAAATGCAAATTTTTTGGTAGATTTTCAGTCAGAAATGCTAGGAAAATCAAATCTCTCAATGTCTGCTGCTTGAAACCTTTGATAGCTTTGAAATCGAGTTACTTAGACCATTTGAAGGCTTTATGAGGATATCTACTGTTTATTGCTGCAGCAAAAACATCGAAGTTTAACGTTTCTGTTTGAAATTTTATCGACTTTTGCTGATCAAATGCACATACACAAAAATACACATTTTGAGTACTGTTTGTGTATGGTAATGAGTATCGGAATTTTCAATGTGTATGTGTTACTGTTGATCGGGTATACCCATACCCATACCCGAAACTGGGTATTTTTGAGCAAAACTACCTGAAATCGGGTATACCCATACCCGGGTACTTTTTGAAATACCCATACCCGGGTATACCCGATTTTTTGAAAAATACCGGGTATTTGAATGGGTATTTTTTAGAAAAAAACCGCGCAAACACACACGTTAATTTCTGTAAAAACTCTCTTATGGAAGTGTTAAATAGAAATGTCGTTTTTGTCTTGCATCATACAGTCACTTTACTGTTTCGGAAAGGTTGGTTATCCATCTAATTTGTTTCAAGAATTGTATAATTAAGCATTTTGGCGCTTTTTTAATTTTATCATGAAACATCTTACTGAAAAAGGTTTGCGGGCTCCGAAAGGAATGCTCTCGGTTATGCACCTCAATCTCTCACTGCAAAATTCACAGTACATACAACAGTATACATAGCATGCATAAAACATGGTATTTGACTGAAGCTGAATTTTTACAAATGTACGTACATTACATAAAAAAGACTGTTGAGTGCATACAGTAAGTTTCTTGCCTCCCGCTTACTTCTAATCGAAATCAGGCTTCCATTTTTGTGCTTTCTTTGGGGATAAATCAGGGTTCGTGCGGGATCTGGAAAGTCAGGGAGTCAGGGAAAAGTCAGGTAATTTGGTGTCTGGTCAGGGAAAAATTTGATAGCCCTTGGAATATCTCGCCGCCACATGGTCCTGTCAGGCCTTTACACACCACCCTTTTTGAAAATCGGTCTTCTCACTTTACTACTACTTAAACCAGAAATTTGTACTCTGAATACCGTTTAAATGCGTTTTACAAAGCAAATTTTTCGAAATTTTCTCACACTGGCTGGAGCTTCCTCACCCTGGTTGGTCAGGGAATTGTGACTTTGGTCATGGAGAAGTCAGGGTAAGCTCAGGGAATTTTGCTATCCAAAAGCCGCGCGAACCTTGTAAATACCAATGTGGCTAGTAAATGTACCGGAGAGTGCTGCATAGGGTACCCCTCCAGATAACGTACCCGGGGTACACTAACTGGCACTTAGTGCCGGATTGTGCACCCGGGGTACACTATTTGGAGACAGGTTTTATGTGATGGGTGTCCAAAATTTCCAACATTACGGTAGGTTTAAAGCAGGTCTATGTATATTTTTGCGAATTTTCAATCGTTTTTACTGATACAAACTCACAAGAATGGAAACTTTGACCAACCACTCTCATTTTCATGGCAGAAACAGTAATCTCGATTGGAAAATTGTATTTTTGCTCAGAAATCGTGAAAACAAGCAGTTTTACATGATTTGGCTAAGTGCCAGTTAGTGTACCGGGTATACTATCTGGATCTCATTTTTGTTGCGGAAAATGCTAAGTGCTGGTTAGTGTACCCGGGTACCCAATGCAGCACTCTCCGGTAGTTGGACTTAGTTAGAAGGTTACAACGTTTCTATGCACTTGGTTTTAATGCTGGGATGTATTTGCAGCAAGCTGAAATTTTTATACAGCTACAAGTATGGTGGGTGACCCAGAATCAGAAAGTACTATTAGAAATTGTACTCCAGATTCTAGAAAGCTGATTAGATTCTTTTGCCAATGTTAATCTACAAAAGTATTCGAAAATTCACGTGTTCTAGTAACTGTGAAGTAAAACTGTAACAGATACTACTACATCAGCTACACTGAGCACATAATAGTGTCCAAAAAAGCGGTTTAAAACCTATTTTTGCAAAACCAATTGAGATTTGGCATTTTTAAGGATTTTCGCGATTTTAATGAAAAAATACCCGATTTATACCCGATACCCGGGTATTTTTAAAATACCTACCCATACCCATACCCGGGTATGGGTATTTTAAAAAATACCTACCCATACCCATACCCAATTCAGATTCGAATACCCATAGCAACAGTAGTATGTGTATACACATTGAAAAACAATGTGTATTTTTGTGTATGGTAAATGTGTATGTGTATACACAAACAACAGTAGACAGGCCGACCACAAAAAATAATTTATTTTTTATTTGCTAACAAATAAAAATAACAAATAAAATAATCAAGTTTTTTACCAGAACTTGGTGACCTATCCATATACTAGCGTAACGGGGTGTATTAAAGCGTTTGCAGCATACTATACGGTATACGGTATTATACGGTATCGAAAATGCTATACGGTATACGGTATTTTTATACCGGTCCCATCCCTAGTACCTGGCATGGCTAGAAGTGGGTTGGCAGTGAAAGAAGGGCACAACGTCCGAGATGACGATGTCTGGGGTCTCGAAATTGACCGAGCAGGTCTGATCGTAGGGTCGTACATCGTACGGGCCCTCCCCCATGTCGAATCCGATCGATAGTAATAGTAAAGGCTTCGAAATGCAACCTGAAATAATCTTGTTGTCATTCAAATAATCTAAAAGAAACCATTCATGGGCCATGGCATTAGAATTATCGACACGTCATGGGCGCGAGAACGTGTGAATTCTAAAAGCTCTTAAAATTTCCCGCTCAGAATCAATCTGTTAGATTGCAATCTAACCTCAAACTTACGTGCGTCATTGATTACGGTAGCAGGACGCAATTATCTAAAGAAAATACGCCACGCCGACTCTACAACACGGCGACGGAGCGCAGCGGCGTAGAATAGTTACTTTGCGTCACAAAAATTCCTTTTCGGTCATCTCGTTGAACTCCTCCTCTTTAAAACTGCCTCAAAACGACGCAGCTTAGCTCAGTTTTGCGTTATTTCGCTCTAAAATCATCCAAACGACTGATTGTTGTTAGCCGAAAATTCTGCGCCATGGCACCACCGGAGCAGAAGAAAGAAGGGTCTCCTGAAGAGCGGAAACAGCAGAAAATCTCGAAAGAACCGTTCGAAATGAACCCCTGGCCTCAGTACATCCAGGACAGACTGGATTTGTGGGAAAGCTTCATGCAGAGACATAAAGAAGAGCTGGAAAACAAGGTGTTTTTATTTTCCGTTCCTGGATTCCGAAAATTTTAGTTACCCATTTGTTGTTTGTTTTTTCGAGATTTGGGTTGGGTGACTTGTTTGGGTCAGGTGTAGCTGGCGGTGGAAATGAGGGAAGGTCAGAAATGACTATTATATTATTAATTATTATTCGTATTTTTATTTTATTTTGTGTTGGGCGATAAAAGTTCGTTCGTTCGTTCGTTCGTAATTAATTAATTAACTTTCTTTAGGGATGGGCAAAGAAATATCGATTTTTTCAGTGTTTAGTTTTCTCTAGATGATTATCACGCAGGCGTGTAGACAATTTTAAGAGAAGTTCAACAAAACAAACCGCACTCAAAAATGTTCAGTAGTTCTGGAGTTATGACCTTCTAAACTTTGATCCACAAAGATCCGGTTTTATTAGGGAGCGATGTGCAGATCGGTTCATCAGCTTTTGTCGGCTTCGTTCGGACGAGGTTTTATTCGTACATTCAAAAGCAGTCTGTCAACTGAAAGTGCGTTTTCTGAGCTACAAAATCGCCGTAACGTTTGCGGCTGAGAGCTTGTTTATAACTTGATTAAGAGCATGAGGCTCAGCTGCCCAAAAAATCGATAAAATCGACGATTGCGTAAAGTGCTGGACTCTCGCCAGTAATTGACTGTGTAAACGCATTATTTGGGCGATTAAGGAAAGTAAGGTATTGTTAGATTCGGCAAAAGCCAGCGCTTTCAACCAGCACAATAATTTTGGATTTAGGTTAGGCTTTAGGATTAGGCCAGGCCAGGTCCCAATTTTCCGCCATGTTATGTGACTCGTTAATCCGGACAGAATATTTGGGGTTCCAACTTCGAAATTTGTATGGTAAAGTGATTCGTGAATCTTGATTGGCTTATTTGGACAAAATCCATGCACAATTTCTCAATTCAGGTGTGAATTTTCAATTGAATATTGCTTTTCGTTGAGTCAGAATGTGATTATTTTTGCCTTTTTAGGAGCTATAATCAGCTGAAATAGGTTTTCGGGTTTCAATTAGGAGGTACTACAGCCATACATGTACTAGGGGGGTTTGGGGGGTTACCCCCCTGCTGAAAAGGCCAAACCCCCCCCTCACCCTCCCCCCGAGCAAGTTAAGGGACCCCCCGACCCAAAAATACAAGTACTAGTAGTGGCTCCAGTACTAACAAAGTGGCTCAGAAATCGCTCAGAATGCCTTTTAAATGCGTTTTTGAATGCTAAATTTTCAAAATTTTCTCGCCCTGGTCGGGCAGAAGCCCAACCAGGCCACTTCAAACTACTAAAACTTTTTGCTTATTTTTGACTCTGAAACGCTATTTGGCACCGTAAAATAGCGATTTTTAGCCTCCTTACTGGAAAAAACGTGCTAAAAACGCATTTCCAAGCGTTTTGCAGCTTTTTGAAATTTTGGACCCCCTCAGGGCGAAACCCCCCCTCGACCCCCCACCTGAGTAAACCCCCCCCTACCCCCCTCCCCCTGGTCGGCCCGGAGCTGTTACATGTATGACTACAGCTGCAGAATCTGATATGCAACCAACCAACAAAAACCTGTCATTTAGGCCTTTGACCCGAAAAACAGTGTTTTAGCTTTGATTCGTTGAAAAAATTGGCCGGTGCCAACTTGTCCGGATTAACGAGACATGACTGTACTTGCATTTTGGGTCGGGGTGAGGGGTGGGTTTGGCCCCTCGAGCTAGGGGTATATGTATGCGTGCCCCCTGCAATACAGTGGTGTTAAGAGCAAAGAGCCAATCAAGATATCCTTACCGGACGGCAAGCAGTTTGATGGCGAGTCTTGGCGCACCACCGCTCTCGAGATAGCAGAGAGAATATCGAAGGGTCTGGCCGAACAGGCTGTATGTGCCAAAGTCAACGGAGTTGTCTGGGACCTGGAGCGACCTCTGGAATCCGACTGCACCTTGGAGTTGCTCAAGTTTGACAACGACGAGGCAAAGCAGGTCTGGCTCTAGCGGCTTTCTTTGAAGGCACCCGCTGGGACAAGCGAAGCAGTGCATGATGTCTAGAAATTGGACACATTTCTTTTTGCTGCCATTTCCGCACATCTTGACCAAATAAGCTGAAAGTTGAAAGAAAGGTGTAAAAATAGTGGAAATTTTGTGTGTTAAAGTTTGGTGCATGAAGCTTGACTCAAGCCTGAGAAATTAAAGTCTACGTAAAATTTGTTAATGCCTTTAGGAATAGCGGTTTTAACGGAAACTTTTCTTTTTGTTGTAATTTCTGCAAATATTCGTCAAATGGACTGAAATTTGGAGAAACTCTGCATAACTGTGGGATGTTTTATGTGTTAAAATTTGATGCACTGAGATTGACACAGTCTTGAGAAAACCAGAATACCTGAACATACATCTGTTTTTTATGAGGAGCACAGGCAAAAACAGATCATCAGGATAATTCTGGTTTTCTCAAGGCTGTCTCAATCTCAATGCATCAAATTTTAACACATAAAACATCCCACACTTTTGCAGAGTTTCTCCAATTTAGGTCATTTGATTTGACGAGCATTTGCAGAAATTACAACAAAAAGAGAAGTTTGCTTTAATACCGCTATTCCTAAAGGCATTGAGATTAACAAATTTTACGTAGACTTCAATTTCTCAGGATTGAGTCAAGCTTCATGCACCAAACTTTAACACACAAAATTTGCCCTATTTTGACAACTTTCTTTCAACTTTCAGCTTATTTGGTTAAAATAAAAATAAACCCATTTTATAGTGAACTCTTGAAAGTGTATGTGGAATACTGGGATAACGTTATGTTTAAGAGACCTGCGGATGAGCCACTGCTGGCTAGAAGCATTTTCAACAATAAGGATGTGAAGTTAGGACAGCCTAAGCATATGTACTTTAATCCTAATCTGAAAGAAAATGGAATTACCAGAGTAAGACACTTGCTAGGAGATCAGGGTTTATTTATGGATTACCCGGAAGTGATGGCTAAGTATCCAGCCTTGGCTATAGACAGGAAGCAGTGGAAAAAATTGTGGACAGCATTGCCACGTACATGGCGCAATGAAATTTCTGATAACTGGAATGGGTTGCTGCAAGCTTATCAGGCATACAATCCTGAAATAAAGGATGCAACCAAGCTAAGTATTCCGCTGTATAAAAGGTACAAACTAGCCAAGATGTATGAAAGTCCTGCAGCACAAAAACGATGGACGGATAAATACTGGGTTACAGAGGATTTATTTGAAAAAGCCTGTGTACGGGCACACCGTCTGTCACCTGATGTTAAATTGCGGAATTTTCAATATCGGGTGTTGCATAGGATAGTTCCAACAAAGCAGTATTTATTCTACAGAAGGATAGTAGATGACATGAATTGTAAGCAGTGCCATTTGCAGAAAACTGATACAGTAGAGCACATGCTTTATCATTGCGCCGTAGCAAAAAAAGCTTGGAGAATGTTAGAATCACTTATTCTCGAAATTGAACACCAAGAGGTAACATTTGATCTAATCTCAGCACTTTTTGGACAAATTCATGACCTGTTTGTAAATGCAACGGTATTGAATCTGTTAGGCATTTATACAAAAAGGTTTATATACAGCTTAGCACGACGGGAAGTTAAAGAATTTTCCGATATGACCTTCAAGCATTTTATAACGGCAAGCTTGAAAACTGCATATTATGCCAGTATTATGCTGAAGAAGAAAGATGCCTTTACCGAAGTTTGGGACAAATACTTGCGTTTCTTTGAAATTCTTCAATAATTAAGGAAACAGTAAAAGCCATAATCAAACCTCAAGTATCAAGATATAAACTGCTCTACATCACACACATACATGTCAAGGACTCTGACCCAGCTGCTCAGTGCATCCTTTTCTAACCCATATCTGTGTTCTACTAACCATATTCGTAATAATAAAAATTGTTCGAAAAAAAAAAAAATTTGGTTAAAATGTGCGGAAATCGCAGCTAAAAGAAATGTGTCGTTTCTTTGAGGCATCCAGTAGTTTGTGTAGGTGTTCTGGCACAGCAGTGCACACGTGCTGGGGGAGGCTATGGAGAGGATGTATGGAGGTTGTTTGTGCTACGGACCGCCGATAGAAAACGGATTCTACTACGACATGTATCATCAGGTATTTGAATAGTTAGTAAAACCGGTTTATCATAAATACAGGGCGTGCCATTTATCTATCACTGGTTTGGTCTTGCGGTAACACTTATGTGTCAGTCAATCAATTGCGCTGAAATTTTAACATAACATGCACATAAACTCAGAATTTTTACTTCAAAAACTTGGTCAGACAAGTCTGTCATTTTAACCACACGTTATGCACTTCAACCACAAGTTATGCACTTCAACCACAAGTTATGCACTTCGAAATGGTAAAAATTACAAAATATTTGCTAAAAAATTACGTGTTAAAAACATACATGGGCCAGAAAAATCCGGAGGGGGGTAGGGGGGGGTTGGAGACCTCGGGGGGGGGGGGGTCCCCGAAAAAAGGCCAAAAAACGCCTATTTTGCCTTAAATAAGCGAAAATTTCCTTCCTCCTGGAGAGGGGGTGGGTGGCCGAGGGGGAGGGGTATACCCCCCTTACCCCCCGGCCCATGTATGGTTAAAAACTTGCCGGAAAAATTGATTGTTGTCGGAAAACTCCGAGGGGTCCCCATCCGGGGGTGGCTTAAGTCGGGTGTGGGCAGAGCCCCGTTACAGTCATGCCTGTCATACATGTAACAGCTCTGGGCCGACCTGGGATCGGGGGCTTTCCTCAGGTGGGGGTCGTTTCTAAGCACGTTTTTTTCAGTAAGGACGCTAAAAATCGTTATTTTAAGCTGTCAAATAGCGTTTTAGAGCTAAAAACAAGCAGAAAATGACAAAAAGCGCTTCGAAAAACCCCGATTTCTCTTAAATATCAGCAGTGGAAACGCCAAATTCGGTTTCCAAAGGCTTTTCAAGCAAATTTTAGGCTACAAATTAGTCATTTCTGAGCCAGTTTGTTAGTACTGGAGCCACTACTAGTCATACATGTAACAGGGGGGTCTGCCCCCACCCGACTTAGGCCAGACCCCCCCCTAGGGATGGGACCGGTATAAAAATACCGTATACCGTATACCGTATAGTGTTTTCGATACCGTATAATACCGTATACCGTATAGTATGCTGCAAACGCTTTAAAACACCCAGTTACGCTAGTATATCGTCAAGTTCTGGTCAAAAACATAAATTATTTTTTGTGGTCGGCCTTTCCTGCTAAAAACACGGCTATTTTTTATTGTTATCTGTTTTGTAAGTAGTACTGTCTGTTTATTTAAAGTTTTGAAGCTGAGCCGACAATATATTAAATTTATTTTGAATTATGCCTATTGTAAGTATCAACTGTATTTTGGTTGGACAGATTTGCTTCACTTCAAATTAGTGAAATGCTAACCAAAGATATGTTGATTTTATTCAAAAGCAAAATTGCAGGTTTCTCAACATTTGACAAGTACTTGTAATATCACATTTTCCATTTCTAGGAAGCCAAAAAAACTGCCATAAAGGTAGATTTTTGTGTTTTTCTAACCGATAACATTGTTTACAAAACCAAAAAACAGTACTGGCACCTTTAAAAGCTCGAAAATGACATGAATTTACTGCAAAAATCTGGCTGATTCCGTTTTAACAACTATACGGTATTATACGATATTATACGGTATAAAAAATACCGTATACCGTATAATACCGTATAGCCAAAAATACCGTATAATACCGTATGATACCGTATAATACCGTATACCGGTCCCATCCCTACCCCCCCCCCGAGACGATTTCGCCGATCCCCCTCCGATTTTTCTGGCAAGTGAATTTTTGAGCAAATTTTTACAATTTCAGACACAAAAATTGCCAAAATCGCCTGCAAAACAGCACTTTTTAGCTGTATTTCAGCCCAAATTAGCGATTTTTGGGCCCAAAAATTGCGATTTTTTCGATTTTTGAGCTTTTTTAGTGCCCTGCCCCCTCCCAAAATTTTGGCTCAGACCCCCCAATCCCCCTCCCCCCATCGGCGGATGATCTGTTACATGTATGCTACTAGTACTTGTATTTTTGGGTCGGGGGGGGGATCCCTTATTAACCTGTCTCGGGGGGTGAGGGGTATACCTGTGTACATGTATGTCTGACATAGCACATGTATTTCCTTGGTATTTAGGACAATCCAGTATCGAGCGAAGACTTTGAGAAGCTAGACAAGGTGGTGAAGTGCGCCGTCAAAGACAAACAGCCATTCGAGCGGTTGGAGCTTGCCAAAGAGGATTTGCTTGAATTGTTCAAGTACAATCAGTTCAAGGTGCTTTGAATGTTCGGCTTCCAAATAACTCTAGTCAGATTTGACATATAACAGGTGCGTTTGCTAAAGGAGAAGGTAACTCAACCGACCACCACTGCCTACCGTTGCGGTCCGCTGATAGACTTGTGTCGCGGACCTCACGTACGTCACACGGGCAAGATAAAGGCATTCAAAGTGACCAAAACCAGCTCGGCCTACTGGGAAGGAAAGGCAGACGCAGAATCTCTGCAGCGTCTCTACGGAATCTCCTTCCCCGACCCCAAACAGCTGAAGGAGTGGCTCAAGTTTCAGGTCTGCTCTTATTACAGTCAGGCACTTAACGCCGTTTATGGTACCGACACCATATAACGTGCTGTACCATGCTATTGGTACTTAGGGTAGTGGCACCCCACCATATATGGTACCGGTACTATATATGGTAACCCCACGTTCGGCCACTGTGGTGGTACCATATGGTACCCCTACCTTAGCATGGGTACCGGTACCCATACATGTAACAGGGGGGTCTGGGGGACCTGCTCCCCACCACCCGACTTAGGCCAGATAACCCTGGATGGGACCCCCGAGACGACTTTACCCGATTTTTCCGGCAAGTAATTTTTTGAGCAAATTGTTCCATTTTTTGCAGTTTCATACACAAAAAATGCCAAAATCGCCAGCAAAACAGCACTTTTTAGCTGTATTTCAGCCCAAATTAGAAGGTTTTTGGTGATTTTTAGCCAAAAAACTGCGATTATTTCGATTTTTGAGCGTTTTTTAGTGCCCAACCCCCTCCCAAAATTTTGGCTCAGCCCCCCCCCGGGAAAAGTCCAAAAAACGCCTATTTTGCCTTAAATAAGCGAAAATTTTCTCCCTCCGGTAGCGGAGGCGGGGAGTGGGTTTGGCCGTCGAGGGGTTAACCCACGGGCCATGTATGCAACAACACTCTCGTCTTAGCCACGGGTAGTTTACGCTATCCCGTGTGTCACGGCGACCCCGGCATCCGTGAGAGCGGTTGTTTGCGGGTTCGAAGCGACTGGAAGTAGTCGACGTAAAGCCCAACCCAGACCCCCGAATACCGGTGATGGCCAGTAGGTAAATGGGAGTGGAACCGGCAAAGGCAGCAAAGGGGAGGGTTGTTTGTAGACAGGGCTACCCCATTGAAGGCCTCTGAAAAGAGCGAGGGGTGTCCTGAGCTGTCCGAAAGGACAGTGGAACTCATAAACAAACAAACAGAAACAAACAAACAAACAACACTAATTATAATTGCAGGAAGAGGCGGCCGCTCGTGATCATCGTAAGTTGGGGCGGGACCAGGAGCTGTTCATGTTCCATCCGCTGAGTCCGGGTTCTGCCTTTTTCTTTCCCAAAGGCGCCTACATCTACAATGCACTGCAGAACTTTGTCAGAGAGCTGTACCGCAAGTGCGGCTACCAAGAGGTGATTTCGCCTAATATGTACAACAGCCGACTGTGGGAGACATCCGGACACTGGCAGCACTACGAGAAGAATATGTTCAAGTGAGCGTTCGGGCTGAATTTGGTACGCATTTTTAGGACCAACACTTTTAGGAACAATTTTCAGCGAAGGGAGGGTAAAAGACCCCTTCACCCCAGGCCCATCTATGATTACATGCGAATTTAGTAATTTTAGTCTCTCTGATATTCTTTTTGTGATTAACGGACAAATCGGAGGGGGTCGGAAAAATCGTCTCAGCCTAAAAGTCGGGTGGCTGTAGACCCTCTACATGCGTGGTTTTTTTAACTATAGATAGCTATAGTAAAAAGAGTGGGTCCTAGCTATCCATCGCTACGAAGCTATAGACAACTACCTAGCCATGTATAGCTAAAAATAGGCCAATCCGGCTAATACGTCATACTATTAGGCGACGCCGATTAGGCGATTTAGCGGTACTATTAGGCGACAGAAATAATTTTTTTCTATAAGTCCGTACGGCAACATAGGTGACCACTAAAACATAGCAGAACAATGCAAACAGCACAACAGCAATTAAAACAAAGTATAACAAGATAGCAAAGCAATTTAAGGACTCATTTAAAAAATAAGTGCAACACCATGGATGGATAAATTCCAACTCACTGAGCACTCATTAGTAGAGTAGAAAACATCTCTGCACATGTCGCCATACATGGGCCGTTGGGGTCCCGGGGGGTTTGCCCACACATCAACTTGGCCTCTACCCGCCAAACGACTCCACCCACCCACCTGAAGCCGACTGTGCAGGAGAATAGGAATATTAATAGAATAGGATGCCACCGTCTGAACAGCTACAAGGCTCGCCTGGACCAAACAGTGGCAGACATCTGCCCTGACTGTGGCATCGCCCCGCACAGTGTCAACCACCTATTCAGCTGCACAAGCCACCCCACGGACCTGTCTGCCAGGGACCTATGGGAGAAACCCGCGGAGTCGGCAGCTTTTCTTGAATTTCTCCTACCAAACACGGATGTTTGAGATGAAGAGGGAAACCTTTTTTGGAAGGCAACAACAACAACAACAAGCCGACTGTTTTTCCTGACCCCACACACTACAATCGCCGCGGCCCTCTCCCCAAATCGGCAGGCCCACCCTCAAATTTTCGCATTTTGACTACCCGCAACCCCAACCCATTTTTCCGGCCCCATTCTTTTTGCATCCAAAGTGCGTTAATGAACATAGCAACCCAAAAAATAAGTGGCCGACCCGACGGCCGCTCGCGTGCTCGACGCAAGCTGGGGAATAGGGGCAAACGCCAGAATCTGAGTTAGAAACAGTCAGGGCAGGTGGCTTGTTTATCTATAAGTTAACCAGTTATAAGATTGACGAGACATGATTTTAGTGCCACTTTGCCATGCATAGTTAAAAACAGCGCATTTAGGCTTACAGCTGAACATGGCCTTTCACCTTTGACTGATTCGGAAGGCCCGTCTAATTGGCACTATTATCTATTTTTTTGTCGCCTAATAGTACCATCGCCTAATAGGCGTCGCATAATAGTACCGTACCGTTACCATATATAGGGGACTGTGTGCCACCATACCTTACCGGTACCATAATGGTACCACTACCGGTTCAGATTTCGTACCATATGGTAATTGGTAGAGCTGCCATATGGTGCCAGTACCATAAACAGAAGTGGCGTTAACTGCCGGTCTGTAACAGTCAGGCACTTAACGCCGTTTATGGTACCGGTACTTAGGGTAGTGGTACCATGGTACCCCCACGTTAGGGGCCTGTGGTAAACCATATAAGGTACCCACCCCTACCTTCGCATTGGTACCGGTACCCCTTAGCATATTATATGGTACCACTCTGTTCAGATTTCGCGCCACATATGGTAGTGTTACCATATGGTACCGGCACCCATGGCCATGGGCAGACATGGGCAAAGGGGGGCTGAGGGACGGTTGGCCCCCCTCAGGCTCTGACCTACCCCCCTCACCCGGTCGCTACCCCCCTCAGGAATTTTTTGGAAGAATTTTGTATAGAAAATTATGATAAAAATATGCCTGGATTAGTTGTAAATGAGCTCAGAATAGCTTATTTTAGCTTATTTTAATGAAAAATAAGCAACAAAACCTTGATTTTAGCCAAAAATCGGACTTTTTGGCTTACCACCCCCTCAGCCCTTCCCTCAGGCGCTCCTACCCCCCCTCAGCCCCCCCCTCAGCCGAAATGCTAGCCCATGTCTGGCCATGGGTAGGGGTAACTTATATGGTGTCGGTCGGTACCATAAACGGCGTTAAGTGCCTGACTGTGGGACAAGAAAGAGCGTATATAGAACGGTTGGTGTTGAGGTTCCAAGAGGCGGGCGAGAGTAAAGAGGTGTACGCGCTGAAGCCGATGAACTGTCCGGGTCACTGTCTCATGTACAGCTACCGACCGCGCACCTACAACGAGTTGCCGATTCGCTTCGCCGACTTCGGCGTCTTGCACAGGTGCACCTCACCTCCTCTGTGGAGAAAATGCAGAGCCAAAGTTGCAGAAACGAGATATCCGGCGCGCTCTCGGGTCTGACGCGTGTCAGAAGGTTCCAACAAGACGACGCGCACATTTTCTGTCGGCTCGATCAGATTGTGCACGAAATTAAGGTACGTAGTTAGTTTCTCTAAACCGGCACTGAAATAATACTATTACTGTTTGTTCGTTTGTTTATTCGTTTGTTTATTTGTTCGTTCGTTGGTTCGTTTGTTCGTTCGTTTCCGATCCAATGTGCGGGCTGCCTTGCGGCCTACGATCAGATCTATGCGGTCCATTGAGCAACCCCCATGGTTCGTCATCTCGGCCGTTTCCCTTCTATCACTGCCAGCCACTCTAGCCGTGCTGTTGGGCGCCAGGTACTAAGAGAGTGCCTGGCACGTTGACGTCATGGTGATGTCGGCTCCCAACGTCCGCTTGGTGCGCCCCTGGTGTGAGAGAGCCCCCCAGGCCTAGTCGGTTTCCATGGACAACTCCTGAGGTCATTGATTGTCCCCTTCGACGTCGCATGCTGTGGAGCGGTTTCGGTGCTTAGGCAGATCCATTCGGTTCCCATTTTACCTACTACCTGTCACCAGCTTTCGGTGGCCTGGGTGGAGCTTTATGCCGACCACCAACTCTTTGCGGCAAGAAACTTGCCGCGCCGAGAGGATGAGCGCACTTAGCGCACAGTGGCTTTGCGGCCTAAACCACTACACCAACTGTGCCGGCGTTTGTTTGTTTGTTGTAATTGTGTTTTATTTCAGGGAGTACTGGACTTTTTGCAGCACGTCTACGTTGCGGTCTTTGGCTTTTCGTTCCGACTCTACTTGAGCACTCGGCCGGAAGACGGTTATTTGGGCGATATCAGTAGCTGGTAGGTTCTACTAGCCGGGTCAGGGGATTTAAGACTTGTCCGGGCAAAGTCAGAGGATTTTGGGTCGTGTGAGGGGAAATTTTTGGCGTCAGTCACTCCCACAGTTGTTAAAAAAATGCTTTTTGAAGGCCAAAAATTTTTGCTTTTTTTAATTTTTAAAATAAAATTTTTTTTTGAAAGTCGTCTAAGGGAAGCCATCAAAATAGGACCCCAAATTTGGCCCTAAATTTAGGTCTGGAGCCCAAATTTGGTCCTAAATTTGGGCCCAAATTTGGCCCCGAATTTGGGCCCTCAATCCCAAATTTGGGGTGGCCGTGTCGGCCGGCTTGCTTTTTGCCACTTTTTTAGCTGTTCTGTTATTCAAATGAACCTACTAGACGGACCGACAAAAAGCTTATCGTTGCGCGCCGGACACTTGTGGCTCTAAACGCATTACCGAAGGCCTTGGCCTAAGGTCTAAATGCAGCTAAATATTAGATGCACTAATTGCAACATGAGTGACCATGCAATGCTTTTTGCACGTAACAAAATACTGTAATTTGCCTTTTCCAATGAGACAATCTTAGCAGAAACAAACGATGGTGGTCCAACTATGTACGGGTACCACCTAGCAAGCGTCCTTTAGCTGTAAAATTTTCTTTCGGGCACCTCGGCATTTATTTGTAATTGCAGCCACCACAGACTCGTCTTCCGCAAAGGTAGGAAACTGCTTCTTAATGTGCTGCACAATGGCTTGGTAAAATGGAACTTCTTTGAGTGCCTACGTAATAGGCAGAGGATCTACGTGCGGAATGTGGAGGAAAGCACAGGCGTCGAATGGTACTGTTGCTGCAGCCAGGAAAGTCAGAAATTTGAGCACTTATGCTGTCTCTAACATCCTTGACACGAGCTCCGACACTTATTCCCACTTCGGTGTCGTGGTGGTGGACAGCCTTGCTGCATCCCGCAGCCAAAATACAGCGTCTAGCGGCTGGCACAATATCGGGATAACGTTGGTGTACAGGAATACGACCGCGCGCGGCACGTACAGACTTTTTCGCTACAGGCGAGGGGAGCTCTTTCGCCTCTTCAGGCGTTTCTCCGCTTCGTTGAAAAACCCGGTCATTCTTTGGAGTGGGAGTTGACACCGGACTAGGTAGCAGTTTAGCATGTTCTGGTGTTAGCCCGGATGGGGTGAACATCCAATCAGTGCTATCCCTGCCAACACAAGCTGACAACGTGGTAAAGCTGTGTTGAACGTTCAATAAAACCAGAGCAGTTTTTGTGGGGCCGGCCAACAGCTTCATTTGAATAACAGAACAGCCAAAAAAGTGACAAAAAGCAAGCCGGCCGACACGGCCACCCCAAATTTGGGATTCAGGGCCCAAATTTGGGCCCAAATTTAGGACCAAATTTGGGCTCCAGACCTAAATTTAGGGCCAAATTTGGGGTCCTATTTTGATGGCTTCCCTAAATGGTCCAGCATGCTAGTACAGGTACTTAGAACAAATTTTCCACTTTCGCACCTCAAGTCGGTTAGGAAACCTGTTCGAAAACACCAATACAGGTCTAAACACTGCCTATAACTGCATAATTTCACCGAAAATTCTCTTTAGAGGCACTTCTAGGTGAATCCTAAGGAAGGATTTCTTAAGTAGTCGCTGTTAGGCTCAGTGCAAAAGAAGTATTATGCAGGTTGCTGGATAAAATGTTGGCTGCTTCCAAAGAAAGAATTTACTAAAATTGCATGTACGTGAATTTTCCCACTTTTTCCCTTAATTTGCGTATTAATTTTTCCAAAAAAAATTTTTTTGAGCCTTCAAAAAAGCTTTCATAAAAAAAGTCTTTTTTTTAAATTTTCTACGCTAACAACTGTGGTCACTCCATACATGTACTAGGGGGGTTTGGGGGTTACCCCCTGCTGAAAAGGCCAAACCCCCCTCACCCCCCCCCCCCCGAGCAAGTTAAGGGACCCCCCGATCCAAAAATACAAGTACTAGTAGTGGCTCCAGTACTAAGAAAGTGGCTCAGAAATCGCTCAGAATGCCTTTTAAATGCGTTTTTGAATGCTAAATTTTCAAAATTTTCTCACCCTGGTCGGGCAGAAGCCCAACCAGGCCACTTCAAACTACTAAAACTTGTAATTTTTTGCTTATTTTTAACTCTGAAACGCTATTTAGCACCTTAAAATAGCGATTTTTAGCCTCCTTACTGGAAAAAACGTGCTAAAATCGCATTTCCAAGCGTTTTGGAGCTTTTTTGAAATTTTGGACCCCCCTCGACCCCCCACCTGAGGAAACCCCCCCTCCCCCCTGGTCGGCCGGAGCTGTTACATGTATGGGTCACTCCATTCGGTAGGTTCTAAAATAGCACTAATAATTTAGTAATAACAAGTGGCCGTGCCAGAGCTTTAGACCGGCGTTTTGAAAATCGGGCTTCGCTTCTGACTGTCTACTACTACTACTTCAACAGAAAAATTTATCCTCAGAATACGGTTTAAATCGGTTTTTCGAAGTCAATTTTTCAAAATTTCCTCTCCCTCTAGTTGGTCAACGAATTTAGTCTTTGGTCAGGGAAAGGTCAGGCAATTTTGTTATGCAAAACCCGCACCAACCCTGTCTTCTCAGGCAAAATTTTTGGATGTCTTCATACGACCAGGCACTTAACGTCGTTTATGGCACTGGCACCTTATAAGGTGCCGGTACCATCGGGCCCTTCCGGCGATGTAAAGCCTGGTGGGTCTGAACCCAAATTCTAGGGGTGGTGGTAGACCTATTTCCTCAAAGAATTTCAATTTGTAGTCTTAGTTTGTAGTTAAAAATTTTCGCGAAAATAATTTGTAGTCTTAGTTTGTAGTTGTCAAATTCAGGTTCAAAAAATATGTAGTCTTAGTTTGTAGTCAATTTGTTTGTAGTCAGATTACCAAACGTCAGAAATTCGATTTTACTGCAAATTTTTGCCAGTTCAACAATCAGTCATAGAAATGCTTTGCAAAAATATTAACCGGAAGCTTGTTAATTGTTTTTCTGTGAAAAAATCGCCTTTTCTAATAGATATTTCCTGAAACAAACAGACGAAGTTCAATGTTTAACATAATTCCAATGCTGCATATTGTATTTTTTATATAATTCCAATGGCATTTTTTTAAATAGAATGAGATATTTTTTAAAAACTAAGACAAGAAAAAAACACGAATGAATGTGCAAAAGTCAATGATGTGGTCACCTTTCTTTGAAAATTTATAGGGGTAAAAAGCGGGGTTTTGGAAAAACGATCTTTCTAACACTTTACATAAAAAATAGCTTTGTTCTTGGTATTGGGTAAGCTTATCATAAGCTCTAGACAGCTCAAAGACCGATTGGGGACTCAATTTATATAAAATGACATTAAAAAACCGGAAAATTTCCAAGAAAAATGACTACAAATTGACTACAAATTCGCAAATTATGAAAAAGTAGTTTGTAGTCAATTTGTAGTCAGCCAAAATAATATGTAGTCTTAGTTAATTTGTAGTCTTGATGACGTCATAATCGCCGAAAATATGTAGTTTGTAGTTAGTAGTTTGTAGTACTACGAATTAGGACTAGGTGGTGGTTGGCTACCGAAAAGGCTGAAAAATCGTAGCCCATTAACTGTTTCTAAGCTGAGCAGAACTGAAATGCTAGAACAATCAGGCACTTAACGCAATTTATGGTACTGGCACCTTATAAGGTACCCCACGTTCGGCCACTGTGATGGTACCCCTACCTTCGAATTGGTGACTGTACCGGTTGCCACTTGATTCAAATTTCGTATCATATAGTACCGGCACCTTATGGTGTCAGTAGTAGCATAAACGGCGTTAAGTGCCTGACTGTAGAAGCTTGAGTTTGTGTGGAGGTGCCCCATACATGGGCCGGAAAAATCCGGAGGGGGGGTGGGGGGTTGAGACCTCGGGGGGGGTCCCCACCCCGAAAAAAGGCCAAAAAAACGCCTATTTTGCCTTAAATAAGCGAAAATTTCCTCCCTCCGGGAGGGTGGCGGAGGGGGGGTATGGCCGGCCGAGGGGGGTATGGCCGACCGAGGGGGAGGGGCATACCCCCCGGCCCATGTATGAGGTGCCCTAAATACTGCTTTGTGCAGGGACAAGGCTGAAGAGCAGCTGAAGCAGGCGCTGGATGAGTTCGGTCACCCGTGGGAGTTGAACCCTGGCGACGGCGCCTTCTACGGACCCAAGATCGACATCACCATAACGGACGCCCTCCGTCGACAGCACCAGTGCGCCACTGTGCAGCTCGACTTCCAACTACCAGAACGATTCGACCTCAAGTATCTCGAGTAAGTGCCTTGCTTTCCCTAAATTTCTTTTGTGTTTCTCTTGTAGCGCTTACATGTAACGATTGGCTCTTGTACAGTCAGGCACTTAACGCCGTTTATGGTACTACTGGCACCATTATAAGGTGCCGGTACAATACGTATATGGTCCGAAATCTGAACGAAGTGGTACCATACGTATATGGTTCCGGTACCAATGCGAAGGTAGGCGTACCATATATGGTGCGAAATCTGTACAGAGTGGTACTATATATTATGGTACCGTCACCATATATGGTACCGGTACTTAGGGTAGTGATGGTACCACTACCCTAGGTACCGGTACCATACGGTGTCGGCTGTCGGTAGCAGACATGGACATTGCACATGCCTTACTTTTTCACCTTTCATTCAATTGGCTACACTAGTTCAGCTTGAGTTTGATGCTTGTGGCTTCTGCCCGCTCCTCATGACTGGCTAGCTTTCTCAAATACTGAGTTTAAGGTGTTTGTCTGGCATCGGCGTGTAGCTTAGTGGTTAGAGCACTGGACCGGCAATCCAAAGGTGCTGGGTTCGATTCCCAGCTACGCCATTGCACATGCCTTACATTTTCACCTTTCATTCAAAATGGGCTAGCATTTCGGCTGACTTGGGTTAGAATTTTCAATCCCTGAGGGGGGCTGAGGGGGGTAGCTCAGAGCCTGAGGGGGGCCAACCCCTCAGCCCCCCCCCCTTTGCCCATGTCTGGTCGGTAGCATAAACGGTGTTAAGTGCCTGACTGTTGTAGTCTGCCCGTCCCCGAGCCCGAGATAATTTCCGTCCTTCTTTAGTTTCAAGTAATTTTTTGCACTTTTTTACCAGTTCAAACACACTAAAATTGACTAAAATCGCCTGAACAACGGCACTTTTAGGCTGTATTAGATCCGAAATTTTACGCTGCTTTTGTACGCGGTTTTTGGCCCAAATTTGCCATTTTTGAGCGTTTTTACGTTTTAATTAAGATTAATAGTACAGGGTGTCTCAAAAAAATGATCACATTTCTTTTTACTGCCATTTCCGCAAATTTTGACCAAATAGGCTAAAATTTGGAACATGCCAAAATTCGGGGAATTTTATGTGTTAAAGTTTGGTGCACTATGCTTGACTCATTCCGGAGAAATTTGAAAAAAGTGAAATTTGGTAATTTTAATAGTGAAAGCGGTCAGTGAAAAAATGATCACATTTCTTTTTACTGCCATTTCCGCAAATTTTGACCAAGTAGGCTGAAATTTGGGCCATAGCTGCCAACGTTCGGGGAATTTTATGTGTTAAAGTTTGGTGCACTAGGCTTGACTCATTCCCGAGAAATTTGAAAAAAATGTGAAATTTGGTAATTTCAATAGTGAAAGCGGTCACCGAAAAAATGATCACATTTCTTTTCCCGTATCTTTCGTAGTTTTTGTCGGAATTGGATGAAATTTGGAGTGTAAACGCAGAAATTCAGGGTAATTCGTGTGTAAAAAGTTGACGCATGAACTCCAACGCTATCGTTAGAGTTTAGGCGATAATGAAATGTAACGTTTTTTCGGTGACCGCTGACCGGCTTTCATTTGAAATTAGCAAATTTCGCTTTTTTTTCAAATTTCTCGGGAATGAGTTAAGCCTAGTGCACCAAACTTTAACACATAAATTTTTCACCGAATTTTGGCACCTAAAGTCCAAATTTCAGCCCATTTGGCCAAAATTTGCGGAAATGGCAGTAAAAAAAGAAATGTGATCATTTTTTTTGAGACACCCTGTAGCTAACCGGCCTCACCATAACCATGATCAAGAAATAATGTATTAGGGAAGAATGCTCCACTGCGCGGCCGGCCCCTTGCAGCAGGTACAACAAAGTTTCGGGAGTGTGACCGAATTTCGGTCACCCACCTGGAAAAACTCTTAGGCGCCGTATTGCAATCGAACCCGATTTTGGCCGCTCATTGTCGTTTCACGATTATTGAGAGCGAAGATTAAGCAAAACAACTGAAAGAAATTGAGCGAAAAGCAGAGTAACATTTGATTTTGTTACTCAGCAACTAGGGATCGTCCCTCTCAAAGCGAGTTTCTTCTCAATATGCACGGTTTCAATTCGGTCTGCAAAGAAAATGTATCGCACGACACGATTTGAGCAGTCTTTCTCCAACTTTCGCAATGCCGTTTTCCCTCATCCCTTACAGGGATACAATTAAATGTTGGTGTAAACACAGAGACCCGCTTTTGTATCGCCTTTTATTGACATACTCCTCCAACAGCGATTTCTTTTTCTCGGAGTGGACGCTAATCATTATTAAATCTACGCTATGTGCTTGTTTGGTGTGCGTTTTGTCATCAGTAACGCACACCATTGTATGCAGAGTAGAGCTGGTATGTATGTAAACGTTTATTCAGGAAAACCTGAACCCGGACGTAAACCTGCCAAGGCAGGAAAACAACGCCCATGACTAGACACGCACTGTACTACAGTCATGTCTCGTTAATCCGGACAAGTTGGGACCAGCAGATTTTGTCCGGATTAACGAAACAAAATTTAAAAACGTTGTTTTCAGCTTAAAAGCTAAATTAATTGAAATTTTGAGGCGCCAACTTGCGTCTGGATTAAAGAGTCAGGCACCAGAATTTGTCCGGATTAACGAAATCCGGATTAACGAATCATTTAACGTGTCAAAATCGAAGTTGGGACCTGGAAAAACGTGTTCGGATTAACGAATCCGGATCCGGATTAACGAGACATATAACATGGGGGGAAATTGGAACCTGGCCTAATCTTGTCCGGAAGGCGAATATCCGGATTAAAGCGGTCCGGATTAACGATTCAGGCGACTTAACAAATCGGATAAACTCAGCTATACGGCGGGAATCTGTCGGAAGCCATGTTCATTTGAATTGTTTGCTTACGGTTTTCGACGCGAATTTATTGAGTAGTAGATACGGTAGTGTCAATTTACGGTCCGACTGGTATGCGTCACAGTTGCGCGTCAATTAGTATATTCCACATTGATCGAACTCGTCGGGTAAATGGGTGGCTGATTTGTTTAACTTGAGCGTAACCACATTTCTAAAGCTAGGTTAGAGCATGAACTAATGCTTAAATTAAATCCTCATTCTAAACCTGAGCCCAAAACTACGCACAAGCGTAAATATAAATCGGTAATTGCGATGTGGGGGGTACTGTCCGAGTAAAAAATTTTCGGCAGCTTTTTCAGCAGACCGTTAATTTGTAATTTACGGTCGCGTTACGGTAGTTACTTGATTTTCAGGAAATATTACCGGGCTTCCGATAGGTTCCCCAACGATACCAGTAACAATGTGATCTTCTAAATTATTCCAGATCTTTGCAATAGAACACAAAAATGCCTTCATAGAACGCAGGTGCCTATAGCGAGGTATAAAACAGCAAGAGAGTGGACACTACGTAGATTACAACCGTTTCTCATAACTATCTGCCTGTCAGATAACAGTCTAACACCATGTACATACTTGTAAAACAGAACAACTTGACGTTCAAGCACAAAGCGATTAATCGATTTCCACTTCAACATATCTAACATGTTGAATATGTAAATAGTTGGTATGTTAAATACTAGATGTTTCTGTCGGTTGTTCAGCCGGATATCGGCTGATTATTTCAGAGAGAACTCTGCTGAATTTGTTAAAAAGTCTCGCGAGCCGCCAAAATCGGGTTCGCTTGCAATACGGCGCCTAAGAGTTTTGTTGCAGCGCATGGCACGCTGCTGCAAGCGGCCGGCCGCGGAGTTGTACATTCTTTATACAGGGTGTGCCAAAAAAAACAACCCAGCAGATTTTTCGCTGTAGCAACCGCAAATCTCAACCGATTTGAATAAATCTTTTTTTAAATAAAAGATAAATAAATTCTTAAAAGATTGCTGAAATTTTCATTAATGTACTCTGCTTAGTTCCTGAGATATTAGCTCTCAAAGTCAAAACAGTGATTTTGGCAGTGAACATGAGCGATTTTCTATTATTCCACTGCACTTCGTAATAAATCGGATTCTGCTACTGCTAAGGGCTCTTGGAGGCTTTACAGGTGACACAGAAACTCGGTTTACTTCAACACTAATGTATCATTAGCCCCAGCAGTAGGAATCTGCTTTATTATGAAATGCAACGGAATCGCTCTTGTTCTTTGCCAAAATCTGTTTCGACTTCGCAGGCAAAAATCTCAAGAACTAAACTGTGAATCTCAATAAAATTTGCACCAATCTTTGAAGAATTTATCAGTCTTTCATTCAAAAAAGGGTTCATTCAAATCGGTTCAGATTCATGGTTGCAAAAGTAAAAAATCTGCTGGGTTGTTCTTTATCACTCTTGTTCATTGCCAAAATCTCTGTTTTGACTTTGAGGACAAATATCTCAGGAACTAAGCAGGCTATCTTAATAAACGGTACATCAGTCTTTCGAGAATTTATTTATCTTTCATTTAAAAAAGGATTCATTCAAATCGGTTGAGATTTGCGGTTGCTACAGCAAAAACTCTGCTGGGTTGTTTTTTTTTTGGCACACCCTGTACATTCTTGCCATGATCTGTTTTAGTGTAGTATACCTTTTGTCTGTTTTATTTGACTTGAAGATGTGTAAAACATGGGGAACACCATACATGTAACAGGTCATCCGCCCAAGGGGAGGGGTCTCTGCCCCATTTTCGTGTCGGGGTAGGGCTCAAAAATCGAAAAGATCGCATTTTTGGTTAAAAACCGCCAAAAATCGCTAATTTAGGCTGAAATATAGCTACAAGGTGCTGTTTTACAGGCGATTTGGGCAATTTTTGTCTCCGAAATTGCAAAAAATCGCAAAAATTTCCTCAAAAAATTACTTGCCAGAAGAATCGGAGGGGGTCGGAAAAATCTGGCCTAAGTCGGGTGGGGGGCAGACCCCCTGTTACATGTATGGGGAAGACATTACGTTTTCTTGCCATTCAGAACATCGCACAAGTTGTCCTGTGCCGTATGTGTATTGCTAGTTAGTGCCTTAAGTGCCTGACTGCATTAGCTACGTGTCTACGAGACTATGCAGTAGGTCTGGTGCCAGACATGGGCTAGCATTTCGGCTGATGGGGGGTAGAATTTTCAATTCCTGAGGGGGTGGGGCTGAGGGGGTGGTAAGCCAAAAAGTCCGATTTTTGTCGAAAATCAGGGTTTTTTGGCTTATTTTTCATTAAAATAAGTTAAAATTAGCTATTCTGAGCTCATTTACGCCTATTCCAGGCATATTTTTTATCATAATTTTCTATACAAAATTCTTCCCAAAAATTCCTGATGGGGGGTAGCGGCCGGCTGATGGGGGGGGTAGATCAGAGCCTGATGGGGGGGCCAACCCTCTCAGTCCCCCCTTTGCCCATGTCTGTCTGGTGCGTAGTATGCAAATTCTAGCGCCGACTGCAATCCACACCGACCAGTAATCGTGCACCGAGCGATTCTGGGTTCAATCGAGCGGATGATGGCCATTCTGACCGAGAATTTCGCCGGAAAGTGGCCGTTCTGGCTCTCACCGCGACAAGTGATGATCGTGCCGGTACACGAAGCTTTCCACGACTACGCCAGAGAAGTGCAGCGGAAGGTAAGTCGGTAGCTAGGCTGCATTGCATCTAAAAAACTGCTGTTTTACAGGCAGTTTTAGTGTCTGAAATTCTAAGCGAAAGTTGTACAAAATTGCTTCCCTCTCTGCATGTAATGCCAAAAAAGGGTAGTCTGTTTTAGTTGTACGAGTCGGGTTTTGAGTGCGACGCCGACCTAGACACCGGAGACACGATGAACAAGAAAATCCGTAACGCCCAGTTGGCTCAGTATAACTTTATCTTGGTGGTGGGCGAGAAGGAAGCCTCCAATCGCACTGCCAATGTGCGCACCAGAGACAACAAGGTCACCGACCGACCGAACGACCGACCGAACGACCGACCGAACGACCGACCGTCCGAACGACCGACCGACCGACTGAACGAACGACCGACCGAACGACCGACCGACCGACCGAACGACCGACCGACCGACCGTCCGAACGACCGACCGACCGACCGACCGACCGTCCGAACGACCGACCGACCGACCGTCCGAACGACCGACCGACCGACCGACCGACCGACCGACCGACCGACCGACCGACCGACCGACCGACCGACCGACCGACCGACCGACCGACCGACCGACCGACTGAACGAACGACCGACCGAACGACCGACCGTCCGAACGACCGACCGACCGACCGTCCGAACGACCGACTGAAGGAACGACCGACCGAACGACCGACCGAACGACCAACCGAACGACCGACCGACCGAACGACCGACCGACCGACTCTCCGTTTCAGACCGCTAAGACCTAATCGGTGTTTTGCAGGTGCGAGGTGAGAGATCGATCGAAGAGCTTATCGAGAGGTTTGGAGCGCTGAAAAACAGCCGCGTCTTGAAGAGCGAGGAAGAGTTTTGAAGTTAGGGAATGTGTGATCGCTTTGCTTTGTTATATCAGTTTTTATTATTGTTGCTCTGTGCTCTCGCTTGGGCATTCCTCCATTATGATGCCATGCGCAGTTTCTTTCGGCAGATCTGAAACAGGAGAGGGAAGCCACAGTGTCTGTCTGCATAAAATACTCGGTGAAGTTGAGCTTGACTTCGTGCCATACATGTGCCTCTCGGTCTATCTCTCTCCTCGGCCGGTCACACCCTGTTACCAAAACATTTTCGCTTTCTAAAGCCGTATATTAAGCGATTTTTCTACTGTTTTGGGACTTCAAGCTCCCGTCCGGATTTTACCGGTTTATGCTGCTTAATATCTCATAATAAGCGGTTACATTAGCCGAGCAGGACAACGCGGACACGAAAATACAAGTACATAGAAGTTCCAGTACTACCAAATTGGTTCAGAAATGATTGATTTTTAGCTTATTATGGTGTTTGGTGTAAAATGTTGAATTAAATTACTCAGTTTCGTTCGTACCTTTATGACAGTCAGGCACTTAACGCCGTTTATGGTACTGGCATCATACATGTAACTGGGGGGTCTGCCCCCCCACCCGACTTAGGCCAGACCCCCCGGATGGGGACCCCCCCCCCCCCCGAGACGATTTCACCGACCCCCCCTCCGATTTTTCTGGCAAGTAAATTTTCGAGCAAATTTTTGCAATTTTTTACAATTTCACACGCAAAAATTGCCAAAAACGCCTGCAAAACAGCACTTTTTAGCTTATTTCAGCCCAAATTAGCGATTTTTGGCAATTTTTAGCCAAAAAATTGCGATTTTTTTGATTTTTGAGCGTTTTTTAGTGCCCACCCCCCCTGCTCAAAAATCACCCAAAATTTTGGCTCAGACCCCCCCGGCCGGCGCCAGACCCCCCACACCCCCCCTCCCCCCATCGGCGGATGACCTGTTACATGTATGACTGGCATTACATATGGTACCGTACCCCCGTTCGGCGACTGTGGTGGTACCGGTACCGGATATGGTACCATATAAGGCATACATGTAACAGGGGGTCTGGTTTGACCCCCCGGATGGGGACCTCCCCACTGTGACCATTTTTCCGACCCCCCTCCGATTTTCTGGCAAGTAATTTTTTGAGCAATTTTTTGCGATTTTTGCAATTCGCCTGTAAAACAGCACTTTTAGCTGTATTTAAGCGCAAATTAGCGATTTTTGAGCGTTTTTTAGTGCCCAACACCCTCCCAATATTTGGGCTCAGACTCCCTCCCCCTTCGGCGGATGACCTGTTACATGTATGATATAAGGTACCGGTACCACGTATGTATGGTACTATATCTATTACCCCTAGCTTCGCATTGGTACGTGTACGTATCGGTACAATATATGGTGCCGGCACCCATTGATGGGGGTAGCGTAGGGTAGGGTACCATATATCGTACCACCACAGTCCCCGAACCTGGGGTTACCATATACGGTGCCACTAGGCTAGGTATCGGTGCCATAAACGGCGTAAATGCCAGCCAGATTGTATGACTGTGTAGATTTTTGTAGCGGTCATCCTATTAGTTTTCATATCGTACATAACAGCTAAAGGTAAAACTTTCTCATGCCAGTCAGTCAACCTACAGAAAACACGTAAACACAGTCATTTTCATTGGTTTGCAATTGCAGAAACATTAACAAAAATTGGTTGCCTAGCGAATTATCTTTATTTATTTTATCAAGTAGGTAGTAGCAATCGAAGATCGCGAAAAAATCCTAAAAATGAACTGTATGCAATGAGAGTTTTATTTCTGTGTTTGTTCGATTGAAATTACATACTCTAACTAACTTACCTCCACTAGTAAAATAATCATATTGGTTTCTGGAAAAGAATGAGAAAAATACGATATACTCTCGAAAATTAGAGTAAAGAGCAGTAGCTATTCAATAGAAACAAAACAGAACAACATAATTTCTTCTTAAAGAACTCAGTCAAACAAATTCAATTGGCAATCAGATCTAGCCCGAGGGCAGTTGCCGTTTTCAAATAAGCGCTGGTACGGAAAAACCGGTACGTACTGTACGTATGTACACTTGGCATGGACCCTGTTTTTGCGGCTTTTATTACTCTCTAATCAATCGTTATGCCCAATTTTATAAGGTAGAGAAAATTAAAAATAAACGCAATTACGTAACTATCCCTACCATATACTGTCGGTAGTGTTGTAAATTGATTCCTAACTATTGCAGTTTTGTTTGGTATAATAGTAGGTGTGGCACAGCACCAAACCTATCTTCCACACCACCCGTTAGCTTTCGTCTTTAAAAGTTCCAGACTTCCATTCACCTACGTATGTATTCTATTCATTAAACTGCGCTTTACGCCGAACCAATTATTTAATATTCCGGCTCTACTTACTGCTAATGATTAGTTTGTGTTCAGCTCGTTTAATGGTCTTGCCTGGCAACCGACCTGACAACACCAACGTCATTCGGAAGTGTTTCCGCCACCAGATCGAACTTGGTCATGTGGCAAAGCGGTTGTTTAGCAGTTCTCTCCTTATCTCTGCTTTTGCCAGGTAGCAAGGAGTTGAAGAATTTCTGTGACAGACAGACAGGTCTAATAAATGCTGTTTCAGGGGGATCGGCGGGCAGCTTTAGTTGTTCGGGCCGAGCCGAAGGCTACTACGAAAATCCGCCAGATGGATGCCATCCCAAGTACTTCCACTGTAGCGCCACAGGTTGGTTAGAAACTTAGAAACCGTAATTAGAGTGGTGAAACCAGGTTTGCAACTGTTTTGAAACCCTAATTTCGGTTTGAAACTTTATAGCTACGGTAAATTTCGTTTCCGATCAGTTAAAACCTGGCACAAAATGCCTTGAAATTATGTAATACTGTTTTACTTGTAACAGAGCAGTTTTGGGCCTTTGACGGTCTGGCACTTAACGCCGTTTCCGGTACCGACCCGACCCGACACCCCGATCCGATCCGATATACAGGGTGTGCCAAAAAAAAACAACCCAGCAGATTTTTTGCTGTAGCAACCGCAAATCGCAACCGATTTGAATGAATCTTTTTTTAAATAAAAGATAAATAAATTCTTGAAAGACTGATGAATCGCTTATTAAGATGGCCTGCTTAGTTCCTGAGATATTTGCCCTCAAATTCAAAACAGAGATTTTGGCAGTGAACAAGAGTGATAAACAAAACCCAGCAGATTTTTTACTTTTGCAACCATGAATCTTAACCGATTTGAATGAATCCTTTTTTGAATGAAAGATTGATAAATTTTCAAAGATTGGTGCAATTTTTATTGCGATTCACTGCTTAGTTCTTGAGATATTTGCCCTCAAAATCGAAACAGATTTTGGCAAAGAACAAGGAGCGATTCCGTTGCACTTCATAATAAAGCAGATTCCTACTGCTGGGGGCTAATGATACTTTGGTGTTGAAGTGAACCGAGTTTCTGTGTCACTTGTAAAGCCTCCAGAGCCCTTAGCAGTAGCAGGAATCCCTTTTATTTCGAAGTGCAGCGGAAAAAGAAAAATTCCCTCTTGTTCACTGCCAAAATCACAGTTTTGATTTTGAGAGTGAATATCTCAGGAACTAAGCAGAGTACATTAATAAACGTTGCATCAATCTTTCAAGAATTTATTTATCTTTCATTTAAAAAATGATTCATTCAAATCGGTTGAGATTTGCGGTTGCTGCAGCGAAAAATCTGCTGGGTTGTTTTTTTTTGGCACACCCTGTATATTGGGGGGTCTGTCTGTACGGCCCTATGATCAGACCAACTTGTCCATTTCATGTTCCCGTATCATCTCTCTTCATTTCGGATGCTATCACCAACGCAAGGCTCAACCAGCCTTGGGATATCTTGGCTAGGTTTACCCGAGGCTTTAATCAACCTTAGGAGGTCCCTAACCGTTACATCGCTCAACTCCTGGGTGGTAAGATATCTACTGCCCAGAATAACTTGCCTACGTCCAGCCAATGCGTCACATTCCATGACCAAATGTTCAGGCGTTTCCTCCTGTTCTAAAATGAGCATGTTGGATCATCCACCAAGCCCATAATGTTGAGATGCCTACAGTCGGTCGGTAGATCCCAGGCAAATTGCAGCTGGTTCTTAGCCCAACTTCTTAATTCAGTCCGTGCTTTCTTTACCGAGACACCCAGGGCCGGTTCCGGCCCTATAAGTGGCAACTAGAAATCATACGGGAGGGGTCATACCACACCACCACAGTAGCCGAAAGTCGGGCTACCAATTGTCAAATCGGTAATTTGAACTTTCTTACTGTGCGCTAATTTGCGCTTGATGCGCAGGTTGTATGCTCACTGCCAGTTCTGTTCAGTCACGTGACTACTTTTGCTGTTGAATTTTGTTTGCCGATAAAAGAAAAAGACGAGCTGTGGCGTGGTTGGGCGGCCCGCTTTACACTGTCTGTAGTAGCTGGGCCTTTGGTCGGACGGACGCAGTTTTCGTGGCGTGTGTAGGAAAGGCTAGGTAGGCGTCTCGCTGAGTCGTTTCGGTTTCTCGTCTATTATACTTGGAGTCGTTGAGGTACTGGTACATATCTCACAGAAGGGGCCAGTCTACCCTACTTCACACCAATGGTGCCGGTACCTTACATGGTACCACCACAGTCCCGAACGTGGGGGGGGTACCATAATGGTGTCAGTACCATAAACGGCGTTTAGTCCCTGACTGTTCTCGCAGTCGCACCAAAAACAATGATGCTGCACAGACGAAAATGTCTCAGAGCAAATTACAGTTGGGAGGTATACCTGAAGCTGAAACCTGTGTTTTTACCTGAAAATTGTGAACCTGATCCTGAACCTAAAGCGTATTCTACTTACGACCAACAATCTCTAAAAACAGGGTAGTTTGAATTCAAATCCATTTCAAGTTAACAGAACATGAGCTACCGTATAAAAGACGCTCGAGGCCGGTCTTCGTGAAATTAAGAATAGCCCCCGTATAAGACGCTATTGTTTTTTTCCGCCATTGTTTTTCGGAGTAAAAAATTAGACGACGAAGATCACAAACATAAAAAATGGAAAAGAACAAGCAGAATAGGTATTTTAGGAAGGCGACGTATTACCTAAGGAATCCAATGAAGCTTAGCTGCTCCTGTTACCTAACCACTCCTTTCTCTCTCCTACTCTACACTGCAGCCGCCGACCGAAGTGAAGAAACGAATAAAAACAAGACGGTTCTTCAAAATGAGTGTATAAAACTTTAGATAGTTTGTACATTTTTAAGATCCTTTCAGTTTTAGAGGCAGGGACAGATTTTTTTTGGAAATTTTTACAAAATTAGACCGGCAGCAGAGGAAAACGTCAGTAGACTTTTATTTGAAGAAAGTGGTCGTGCAATTCTTTCAGATGCAGTTTTCTCTTTCGAACAAGTCTTGCTGATAGTAAAGCTCTTCGGATAATTCTTTCAGAGGATTCTCTTGCTGCCGTGTACTCTTTGCATGGTGTAGGCTTTCCAGGAGAATAAATTGTACTGTACTGAACAAATTCTTTCTGACAGAAAACGTTTTGTGTACCTTGTGTGGAAGCTGTTTTCTCTGTCAAGAAATTATGACACTCTAAAGCAGGTCTGTCAAAAAAGAAGTTTTCGTTTTAAGAAATCCTCCTGACACTCTTTAAGCAAATCATTCAAATAAGCGCAGATTTCTTTTTCAAGAAATCCTAACACTCTTTAGGCAAATCTTTCAAAAACAGTAATTTTCCCTTCTTACACTGTACTGTAGGCAAATCCTTCAAAAAAGCAATTTTTTAAAATTGCTGATACTCTTTAGGCAAACTTTCAAAAACAGCAATTTTGCCTTCCATTTCAAAGAATTCTGGCACTCTCTACGCAAATCTGTCAAAAGCAGCTTTCCTTTAGGAAGAATTTTCACACTCTTTAGGCAATTCTTTCAAAAACAGCAATTTCCCCTTCCATTCCAAAGAATTCTGATACGCTTTAGGCAAATCCATGAAAAAGCAGCTTTCCCTTCCAATCCGAACAATTCTGCCACTCTTTAGGCAAATCTGTCCAAAATCAGCTCTCCGTTCGTCCAAAGAATTCTGCCACACTTAGCAGCTTTCCTTCAAAAGAATTCTGGCACTCTTTATGCAAATCATTCAAAAAGCAGCTTTCGCTTCCAAAGAATACTAGCACTCTTTAGGCAAATGTTTCAAAACAGCTTTTGCTTCTAAGGAATTCAGACACTCCTTTGGGAAATCTTTCAAAAACAGGGATTTTCCCTTCCAATCCAGAGAATTCTGACACTCTTTAGGCAAATCTTTCAAAAACCAGCTTTCGCTTCCAAACAATTCTGGCACTTTTTAGCAAATCTTTCAAAAAGCAGCTTTCGCTTCCAAAGAATAGTGGCACTCTTTAGGCAAATCTTTCAAAGCAGCTTTTACTTCTAAGGAATTCAGACATTCCTTGGGGAAATCTTTCAAAAACAGGAATTTTCCTTTCCAATCGAAATAAATTTGACACTCTTTAGGCAAATCCTTCAAGAAGCAGCTTTCGCTTGCAAAGAATTCTGGCACCCTTTAGGCAAATGTTTCAAAAACAGTAATTTCCCCTTCCAATCCAAAGAATTCTGGCACTTTTTAGCAAATCTTTCAAAAAGCAGCTTTCGCTACCAAAGAATAGTGGCACTCTTTAGGCAAATGTTTCAAAGCAGCTTTTGCTTCTAAGGAATTCAGACATTCCTTTCGGAAATCTTTCAAAAACAGGGATTTTCCCTTCCAATCCAGAGAATTCTGACACTCTTTAGGCAAATCTTTCAAAAATCAGCTTTCGCTTCCAAAGAATTCTGGCACTCTTTAGGCAAATGTTTCAATAACAGTAATTTCCCCTTCCAATCCAAAGAATTCTGGCACTCTAGGCAAATCTCTCAAAAAGCAGCTTTCGCTTCCAAAGAATTCTGGCACTTTTTAGCAAATCTTTCAAAAACCAGCTTTCGCTTCCAAAGAATTCTGGCACTCTTTAGGCAAATCTTTCAAAAACCAGCTTTCGCTTCCAAAGAATCCTGGCACTCTTTAAGCAAATCTTTCAGAATGCAGCCTTCCCTTCCAAAGAATTCTACATTCTTCAGGCAAATCTTTCAAAAACAGTAATTTCCCCTTCCAATCCAAAGAATTCTGGCACTCTAGGCAAATCTCTCAAAAAGCAGCTTTCCCTTCGTGCAAGGAATTCTGCGACACTTAGCAGCTTTCCCTTCCAAAGAATTCTGGCACTCTTTAGGCAAATCTTTCAAAAAGCAGCTTTCGCTTCCAAAGAATACTACGTAGCACTCTTTAGTAGGGTTCCGACGATATATCGATATCGATATCGAAACTCGATATATCGACCCTTTTTCCAATATCGATATCGATGTCGATATCGCGATATTTCGCATCGATATTTTCGATATTTTTTGTGCGGAAAATTATGGAAAAACCAAAACTAACACCAAGTTTATAACTCTGGAACAGTAAAAAAACAGTTTTTATGGACAACTTTGAAGTCCATGGTATAGTTAAAACCTAAGGGGCCGTCCATAAACGACGTCGTTCCAGAGGGCGAGGGGGGTCAGCTGAAATGCGACGATAGACGACGCACCAGGAGGGGGAGGGGGTCAGCAAAAAACGAGTCGCTTTTTTCGGAATTTTTTGATACTTGGATTGCATTATTTTCGATTTATGCACATTCTCTCAAAGGTTTCTACATTCAGAAAAGCTTCCCAGAGTGGCTGAAGGGATCTATTCAATTCATTGTACAGTATGGGAACAAGAAAAATTGACAGTACTGCATGTACTGCAGTTTTATCGGGGGGGGGGTAAACGAAAAACGACGTCGCCTAGGGGGGAGGGGGTCCTCTGAAAAGACGCAAGGCGATTTTGGGGGGAGTGGGGTCCGAAAAATAGACAGGTGTAGGTCACAATTTTCATTCGTTTGTCTTATTTTGCAAAATTTATTTCTACCTCTTCCGCTACTGGGGGCAGGGGTGTTCACGCTAAACATACAACCCCGGTTATGCTACTGTTCAAGCCATGGTTTCAAAACGAAGTTTATCTTTCTAGCAATATTTTCTCACAGTAAACAATTCAGGCAGTTTTTTAATATATAGTTTTCTCCTTCAAGCAATTCTTGGTGACAGCATAGGAAAGGGCACTGAAATTGAGGAATTTCCACAGAAAGGAAAGTCACATTTGGATATCTTTTTGAAATTTAGCAATTTTTAGTGCCCTTGAGGTACACGGGTGCTCAGTCAGTAGTACTGTATCTATGTTGTGCCAAATGGGAATCCGCTTTACAAGTTTCATTCGAGTCTCTACTCTTGGTATTACTAAAAGATCACAGTTTAGGCGGACCCCCTAGCTCTTAGTTTTCGGCACACAGCACTTCCAGCAAGAGTTGTAAGTTTCACACCAAACTTGTGCAGGTACAATGTAGGTACCCAAAGGCATTGATAATAAATCATGAGTGATGGCGAAAAACTGTTCGGATAGTAAAAGTTTCAGACCATTCTTTCAAAACGCTTTTTTGTCTTTCAAGCAATTGTTTCTGAGAGTAACTCTTTAGGTAGTTCTTTAAAAATCAGTTTTGTCTTTCAAACAATTCTGTCAGACTGTAAACTCTTCAAGTATTCCTTTAAAGCAGTTTTCTGTTTTGCTATTCTTTCAAAAAACAGCTTTCAGTTGCAATTCACAGTAAACTGTTGTCAGTTTTCGAGCGACGGAATCAGCAGGACTTGGAATTTTCGGGTCAAACTTTCGCAATACAGTAGGCACAAAGTTATATTGTTAATTAATCCTGAAAATCTGAGCCAAATTCATAGAGAAATGACTGAGAACGAACTGTTCGAGTAAACTCTCCTTCCTGATGGAGTGTCAAAGGCTAGCAGCTGAGCGAACCGAACGGCGCCGAGAGCACACGCTTTAATTGTCACTGCACGAGAAAGTGGGCCAACAGCTTCATTTCGTGGGGCATGAAAATATGCCAAATTAGTTTAGGTCCATATAGTTATGACTGTTAGATTCATTTTTCTTCAAAAACAACGAATTTGAAGTCCGTTTTCACCTACCTGTAGTAAGCCCAATACGGAGCCCTTTACCCCCCAGAGTATGGCAATTTTGTTCTTCTGTGTTTGGAACTTTAGATATCGTAACATATGTAAAAAGGCACGCTAAATTTCGTGGTGGTACGCGTTTTTTCGAAAAACTTTGAAAATTGCATTATTTCGCGTTTTGAATTATTTAAAACTGAAAAAACCCCAATTTTTGTGGTAGGAAACGTCGATTAACACGCTTAGAAGATGCGCTAAACAATTCCCTTTCGATTGGTATAATCATATCTGGGGGTTAGGGTATGTGGACGGGCACTTTAGGGCCTCTGAAAGTCAATTGGTCGGCCCCGGAACGCCATTTCTGCAACTGACCGCTTTAACCGGTCGCTAAATCATTAGACAAATAGCAAATTATCAGTTGGGCAGCACCGTTTCAACCAACAATCAATGAAAAAGTAATCTCTTGCTCTATTTGTTACTCTGCATGATTCATGATTCACTCTCTGCATGATTCATGAACTCATGTCTCTAATATTCAGCCTACAACAACTGCAAGCAATGGTATGAAATCTCGGCAGAAAATTGTTGAGAGATGGCAGAGTTCAATAACTTCGTTTATGAAGGTGAAGCAATTCGGGCATTCAGGGCATACAGCCTTGGCGCTGGGTGTATTTTCAATCGTCGTCAGAAACTCAGAGGTCAGATGCTTTCGCAGACAGGCCTGGAGGTTCATAAAGTAGAGGCACCGATCCGATCCGATCCGATATATTGGGGGGGGCCTGTACGGCCCTATGATCAGACCAACATGTCCATTTCATTTCCCCATATCATCTCTCTTCATTTCGGATACTATCACCAACGCAAGGCTCAACCAGCCTTGGGGGATATCTAGCGGTTAGGTACACCCGAGGCTTTAATCAACCTCAGGAGGTCCCTAACGGTTACATCGCTCAAGTCCTGGGTGGTAAGATATCTACTGCCCAGAATAGCTTGTCTACGTCCAGCCAATGCGTCACATTCCGTGACCAAATGTTCAGGCGTTTCCTCCTCCTCTAAGCAAAATGAGCATGTTGGATCATCCACCAAGCCCATGATGCTGAGATGTCTATTAAGGTTACTACTGTGTCCAGTTAACCAACCGACCACCAGTTTCAGTTCCCTTCTACTAAGACTAAGTAATTCTCTGGTCACCACCAATCTGGGTCCCAGAATGAACTGCTTAGATTGCCTACAGTCGGTTCGTAGATCCCAGCCAGTTTGCAGCTGGTTCTTTGCCCAACTTCTTAAATCACTCCTCACTTTCCTAACTGAGATGCCAAGGGCCGGTTCCGGCCCTATAAGTGGCAACTCAGCAGCTGCCCGAGCTAGTCGGTCAGCCTGATCATTTCCCTCCACTTCCGAGTGTCCAGGTACCCACATCAGCTGTAGCTTCTTACGAAGCGCCAGTCGTTGTAGTTCCCTAACACACTCTGCAACCAACTTAGAGTTGACGCGTGGAGATACTAGTGCTCTTAGAGCTGCTTGACTATCTGAGCAAATACAGATCTTCTGCTCTAGACAGTCAACTATTCCAGGAGTCCTGGCGCAGTTCAGTATAGCATAGACCTCCGCCTGGAAAACTGTTGCATACTTCCCCAGGGGAAAGGAATCCTCTACCCCCAGTCTCTGTATAAATACTCCTGCTCCCGAATTCTCCAAACCTGTTAACCTGGAACCATCCGTATAACAGTAGAGAGTATCGGTTGCATTAGGAGTATTACCCTGCCAGACCTCCCTACTCGGGAAGTCGACCTGATATTTCTTATCAAACACGTAATTGGGTAGTTGTTGGTCACTTGGGAATTGGTACAGTGGCGATAAATCGCACAATTGTGCCCAAACACGACAATGACCACGACCTACCCTGTGCCACTGCTTAGTACTTTTAAGTCTGTAGCAGGTCGCCATCGCTTCCACTTGAATCCAAGTGTGTAGCGGTGGAAGACACAACAGAACTTCCATTGCTGCTGTGGGTGTTGTTTGTAGAGCCCCTGTTATGCATAGACACGCCAGTCGTTGTAAACGGCCCAGCTGTGCTTTTGCGCATTCCAGGTTTGTCCGTTTCCACCACACCACAGCAGCAAAAGCTATCATAGGTCTAATGGTCACAACATAGAGCCACTTGACCACCTTAGGAGACAGTCCCCAATTCTTCCCAACAGCTCGTTTGGCTTGACAGAAAGCTGCTCTGGCCTTGGAGCATCTGGTTTCAAGGTGAACTGCCCAATCTAATCGGGAGTCCAAATAGACTCCCAGATATTTTACTCGCTTTACTAACTGGAGCCGCTTCCCATAGATCTTAGGGAGCTTAAGCCCAGTTAGCAGCCGTTTCCTTGTGAAAAGGATCAGCTCTAACTTCTCCGGCTGTACAGCCAGACCTTCTTCTTCACACCATCCTTGGACAACCGTAAGTGCCCTCTGCATGAGGTCACATACAGTGTCCAAGAATTTCCCTACCACGAGAACTACTCCATCATCCGCGTAGCCCAGGGCATACAACGATGAGTCGTTTAGACGCACCAACAGGCTATCAGCAAGGAGTATCCAAAGTAGGGGAGATAAAACCCCTCCTTGTGGACATCCCCTGCGCGTATTGATGGATCTACTACATTGCCCCATTTGAGCAGTCACTGTACGGAGTTTGAGCATGGACCCAATCCATTGGATAAGGGTAGACTCCACGCCCCGCCTCCTCAGTGCCCGTTCAAATGATGCAAAAGATGCATTGGAGAAGGCGCCTTCTATATCGAAGAACGCTCCAAGTGCAAACTCTTTATGCTCTAAAGCTCTTTCTACACGACCAACCAAGCAGTGTAAGGCCGTTTCCACAGACTTGCCTGCCTGGTAAGCATGTTGACTAGGATGGAGCGGTACATGCCGAAGCACCCCGTCTCTCAACCACCTATCTACCAATCGCTCCACGCTCTTTAGCATGAAAGAGGATAGGCTGATTGGTCGAAAGGATTTGGCCTTAGCATATGATTCCTTACCTGGCTTAGCTATGAAAACAACCCTCACCTCTCTCCAGAGTTGAGGTATGTAAGCCAGTGCTATTGATGCTCTAAACACTTGCACCATAGGTTTGACAAGAATATCAAGCCCTTGTTGCAACAGTGCCGGAAAAATTCCGTCTGGACCAGGGGTTTTATATGGTTGGAAAGATTTTACCGCCCATTTCACCCTATCTTCAGTAACAATTCGGTTAGCCAGTGCCCAGTCCCCCAAAGCTCCTCTCAGAACTTGGTTGTCTGGTTGTGGTGCCGTATCTACCATAGTACCACCAGGGAAATGCACTTCCAGTAGGTGTGACAAAGCAGTCTCCCTACTCTCTGTGTATGTCCCATCTGGTAGTTGCAACATACCTGCTTCTATGGGAGAATCCCTGCTGAGAACTCTGTTTAGTCGTGAGGTGGCCTTAACCCCCTCGACCTCCGCACAGAACTCTCTCCAGGATTTCTGCTTTGCAAACTTTATAGCTTGCTTATATTCTCGTTGGGCCACCCTGTACTCTGCCCAGTCCTGTTCGGCCCGAGTGAGCAGTGCCCAATGGAGCTTCTTTCTACTCTTTTTTCGTAGTGCTGACAATTGCCGGTTCCACCATGGCACCCGACCATTTCCTACCCTAACTCGCTTTAAAGGACAAGCCTCTTCAAACGAAGTCAGGACATTACTTTGGAGAAAGTTCACTTCCTCCTCTAAACTTTGTATGTCCTGGATGTCCACCTGATGATCACCCATTCTCTGTTCTAGGTTGTCATAAAATGCACCCCAGTTCGTAGAACGTGGGGACCTTCGATATTCAGGTGGAGCTTTCTCCAGGCATATCTGGAAGTAAATGTGTCTGTGGTCAGACAAAGAGTCTTCCCGTGACACATGCCACATGTCGATATCCTTAGCTATACATAAAGATGCTAAGGTAAGATCTATAACAGACAGACCCCTACCTATGTAGGTGGGTTCATGTCCTCTATTAATGATTTCTAGATCAGAAGAAATGACATACTCCAGCAGGTGATGTCCCCGGGCATTAATATCCCGACATCCCCAAACTGTATGATGTGCATTAGCATCACAGCCTATTACTAGGGAGTGACGGCGCTTCTGACAGAAATCAACTACTTTGATCATATCATTTGTTGGAGGAGGTTGCCCCCCAGCAACCTGTGGTAGGTAGATAGAGGAGAAGATAATAGATCTCCTCCTTCCACCAATCACAACTTCTAATTCAATTGTACTAGCATCCTGGGTACTCAGATGGGGCATGAACACCACATCCAGTCCCCTAGATGCATAGACACATGATCTCACATGCAAACCAGGTACACCTCTGTAAACACGGCCCCCTAGTGAGCATAACCCTACAACACGATTATTAATCGTGTATGGTTCTTGTATTAAGGCTAGGACAGCCCCATTTTCTTTCTGCAGCTTCGCTAGGCAACTGCTAAGAACTGCCGTTGCCCCGCGACTATGCTGCAGATTAATCTGAATAACGGCAAGATTGGCTCTCCCCCTGGTTTGCCTTGGTTGCTTTACCTCTTTCGAAGTTGCTCCCAAGTTTTTACCAGGTTGATTGCCATCCCGTATAATCTTAACCGGAAGGTTCTTTAGAAAAGTCTTCCCAGTTTCACCCGGTTTCTCAGCCCCTTTCGAGGCAGCTCCCAGGCTACTACCAGGTTGACTACCAGCAGTGGGTTGCAGGGAGGAAGATCCAGATGGCTCTGCCGCTGCTGTAGCAGCCTGCTGAGCCTTCTGTTTCTTCCACTGCTCCACCCCACTTGGTCTTTTCGGCTTCACCCGAAGGTTAGCCACTTCTTCTGCCAGGTTCGCCACCGATGCGGCCCCCTGTTCCTCAGAGTGGCCCGCTTCCCGACCAGTGACATCAGGGCCTAACGACCCATCACCAGCACTGGTCAGTCCGCAGGCAGTGACAGATCTGCTACTCGCAGACGGGAGTGGACCACCGACAGCACCTGCCGTCACCGCACTGCTGGTGGGGTCCCCAGAGATCATGAAGCCCCGTTGCTGGGTACTGGGGCATATTTTGCTTTCTCCTTCCATAGAGAAAAGTTTCGCCATCCCACGTTGGTACTGGGTGCCCAAGCGGGGCGCCCAGCTCCAGGGGGCACCGCTAGGAGGTGTGGGTATGACTTGCAGGTCATCAAGAGGACGACCCGCCATTTGCCCCCCAAGTAGAGGCACCTTCTGCGAGAGAAGGCCGCATTCCAATCAGTCGTGTCAGCCTGATGACACTGTCAGGTCTGAACCACCGCTTAGCCCGGCACAGTGTTGTGCCGAATGAAAATTTTCCGAATTTAGTTAGTAAAAGTTAGTTACAACTTTTCAAATTTGAATTTAGTAAGTAAAAGTTAGTAACTAAATTCGCATTCTGAGTTTAGTAAGTTAGTCGAAAATTATCGAGTTACTTAGTTATGAGTTTAGTTAAAATAAACTGGTAGAAATAACGTCATTAATTTATTTACCGATTTGTTTTAGCTCTGTAGACGTCATTAGGTTCAAAATATTCCCAAAATAACAGTATTTCTCATTATTTCCTATAAAAATTTCGAAATATGACCGTTAGTTTATCAAAAAGCTCAATATCAGTACAGAAGCAATGAAAAATATAGAAATATGTAGGCAAAATAAAATGGTGTTTTACCTAATCGTTTATCTAATTGAGAGCTATCTGGTTTTCTATTCATTGGATTTGGAAAGCGGTGGAGATAGGCAGACTTTATACAGTCGTGCATGTACGTACAGTAACACGGCGGTTTCGGCGGTTTCGAGGGTTGCCCCACTCCAGCAAAGGCCAACCTCCACCAGATTGGAAGCTCAAGATGACTTCATCTCCTATTTTCTGGAGCGCAATTTTTGGCCAATTTTTTAATTTTTTTACAAATATAGGCATGAAAATTTCTAAATTTGCTTGTAAAACAGCGACTTTTAGCTGTGTCTGTGCTCGTACAAGCATTTTTTTACGATTCTTATTATTCAATAACCCTCCCCGATTTGGGCTCAGTCCCCCTGACCGGACTCAAATCTGACAACCCCCTTTGGCGGATAACCTGTATACTGTATGGTACATATGCATGCAGTATACATAAGCCGTTGCGAATGTCAAGAAGTATTCTGTTTTTTCTCACAAACATTAGGCCGCATAGCCATTGTGCACGACGTTGTGCGCTCATCCTCTCGGCGGGGCAAGTTTCTTGCTGCAAAGAGTTGGTCGTCGGCACAAAGCTCCACCCAGGCCACCGAAAGGTGGTGACAGCGAGTAGGTAAATGGGAACCGACTAATGTTGCTAAGAAAACTATAATTATAATTTTAATTATATATTTTTAAAAATTTACTAATACAAGTAAATTATTTGGTAAGTAAATTATAATTTTAATTATATTAAAAGTGAATTTCTGCCTTCCGTAAATTATAAGTAAATTTTTAATGATATTTTTAGGAATTTACTAATACAAGTAAATAATTTGGTAGGTAAACTATAATTAAATTATATTTCAAATAAATTTACTTAGCAACAGTAGAACCGACTGGATCTGCCGTTGCACAGAAGCCACTCCACAAAGCATGCCGTGTTGGAGAAGAAGATCTACGATCTTCTTTGGAAGCTGTCTGAGAGAGAAACCAACTACTGTATGCCGGGAGCCCTCTGGCCTGTGGAGCACCGGCGGCCGTCGGGAGCTGTCAGCATCATTGCATCAACACGCCAGGCACTCTACTGGTGACCGGAACCCAGCAGCATGGCTAGGAGTGGCTCGCAGTAAAAGAAGGGCAACGTCCGAGATGACGAATCACAGGGGTCGCCAAATGGACCACGAGTCTGATCGTAGGCGGGAAGGCTCCCCCCGCACATCGGATCGGATCGGAGACACCTATGGCCAAAGCTCCTATCTTTAACACTATAACTAAACTGAATGTTACTAAACTCATAACTAAGTAACTCGGTTTTTTACTCAGTAATAAATAACTAACTAAATTCAACCGGCACAACACTGGCCCGGCAATCTCAATTGCTTCTACAATCACAACAGAGGAAGATACTGCTGAAGATTCAGACATTCCAGAGATTGAGCAACAGCCGCCTGCGATGTACTTCTGTGACAAACCCTTCTGTGAGGCTGAGTTTCCGACAGAGGAACAGTTAGACGGCCATGTGATCAGTGTGGAATGCGAACTGTTCGTTGAGAAAAGAACGACGTATGATGCAGCTCGCGATATTTGGGCCGAGAAAGTTAGCGAACTAAAAGAAGCTCGAGGGCAAGAGGTGGCAACCTCCCAAGAAGAGCTTGACAATCTGCTGCGAGTTGAATCTGTAAGCTCTCAAGACTATGTGCCAGGATCTCAGGGTTGGGCCTTGCACAAAATAAAACCACCTTAGCCAACACAGTTGGTCGAGTGGTTAGGCCACCGACTGCTGTGTGCGTGTGTAGCGAGGCGACTGCACACGTTCACCCCCTCGGCGCGGCCCGTGTTAGTCACAAAGAGGAGTCGATGGCACGTTTTTCCAATTACAAAATGACTTTTTTTGACTGCAAGTATTATGCGAATGTGAACAAACTGAGCTACCAACAACTGAATCATCGTGGACGTCCGAAGTGCCAGAACGCACAGCCTGTTTCCGCTTTCACAGGAGCCTTGCGGGATTGAGACAGGTACTGGGCGAGCAGACGATTAATGTGTTCATTACCCTGCTGTTGTCTGACCTGCCACTCTTTGAGTCGCCACTGTTGTTCGAGCTGCAGTCGTTACAGTCCGATCTGCCATTGTTGCTGCTGTTCGAGATCACGCTGGATTTGCTCTTGTAGAAGTCGGAGGCGATCACGAAATGTAGTGGATGACATGTGAACATCAAATGGGGGCCACGTCTGTGCCTGGCCTGATCTGATGATAGAGAAGTGCACGGGCCGGGCATGCCCGTCAACGATTTTGGACGGGCCGGGCCGGGCCGGGCCCGATTTTGATGCCCGTCGGGCATGCATAAAGAACAGCAGAATACAAAAAAAACACCTTGATTAGCTTAGCATTGCCCCAAATGAATTCAAAATACGCGCTGTTCTACCGTATGCAGAATTATTACCGGCAGCCAAGGCTGCCCGTATAAGATTAGCTTTTCGTTAAGCGTGTAGGATGCAATTGCATCTTAAAGCGTGTGCTCACGGCGCCGTTCGGCTCGCTCGTTGTAAAGCTGCTAGCCTTTAGACACTCCAGCAGGAAGGAGAGTTTACTCAAACAGTTCGTTCTCAGTCATTTCTCTATGAATTCGGCTCAGATTTTCAGGATTTATTAACCAGATAACTAGGTACCTATTGCGAAAGTTTGGCCCGAAAATTCCAAGTCCTGCTGGTTCCATGGCTCGAAAACTGACAACAGCTTACTGTGAATTGCAACTGAAAGCTGTTTTTTAAAAGAATAGCAAAACAGAAAACTGCTTTTAAAGGAATACTTGAAGAGTTTACAGTCTGACAGAATTGTTTAAAAGACAAAACTGATTTTTAAAGAACTACCTAAAGAGTTACTGTCAGAAACAATTGCTTGAAAGACAAAAAACGTTTTGAAAGAATGGTCTGAAACTTTTACTATCAGAAATAATTGCTTAAAAGAGTGTCAGTAATATAGATACGTATGTACTACTGACTGCAGTGTTGTTGGGGTTTTTAAACAGAAATAGAAGGAATAAGAATATGATAATATATTGGTCCATTTATTTAGTGCATTTCAAGCTTTCTATTGACATCCTACTGCAGTTCAACACAGAAAAGGACAGTTTTTCGCCATCACTCATGATTTATTATCAATGCCTTTGGGTACCTACATTGTACATGCACAAGTTTGGTGTGAAACTTACAACTCCTGCTGTACGTAGGTGCTGTGTGCCGAAAACTAAGAGCTAGGGCGGTCCACCTAAACTGTGATCTTTTAGTAGTACCAAGAGTATAGCCTCGAATGAAACTTGTAAAGCGGATCCCCATTTGGCATAACATAGATTCAGCACTACTGACTGGGCACCCGTGTACCTCAAGGGCACTAAAAATTGCTAAATTTCAAAAAGATGGCTAAATGTGACTTTCCTTTCTGTGGAAATTCCTCAATTTCAGTGCCCTTTGCTATGCTGTCACCAAGAATTGCTTGAAGAAGAAACCTGCCTGAATTGTTTACTGTGAGAAAAAACTTGCTAGAAAGATAAACTTCGTTTTGAAACCGTGGCTTGAACAGTAGCATATCCCGGGGTTGTATGTTTAGCGTGTACACCTCTCCCCGAGAAGAGGTAGAAATAAATTGGCCAAAAATAAGACAAATGAATAAAAATTGTGACCTACACCTGTCTATTTTATGCTCAGAATGCGTTCTAAATGTTTTTACTGGCAGCCAAGGCTTATGGTTCGTTTTTGTTGCAGCTTAAGTCAGACATGGGCAAGGGGGGCTGAGGGGGGTTGACCTCCCTCAGGCTCTGACCTACCCCCTCAGCCGGCTGCTACCCACCTCAGGAAAAATATGACTGGATTAGGTGTAAGTGAGCTCAGAATAGCTTATTGTAGCTCATTTTAATGAAAAATATGCCAAAAATCGGACTTTTAGGCTTGCCACCCCCTCAGGCGCTTCTACCCCCTCAGCCCCTAAGGAATTGAAAATTCTACAACCCCTCAGCCGAAATGCTAGCCCATGTCTGGCTTAATTGTATGGGCTATGCAGATATCTTAAAGCGTGTGGGCTGGGCGTGGCTGGCTCGTAGCAAGCTGCTTATCTTGAGACACCGCACCTGGAAGGAAACAGGCGACTGGAGTAAACAAGCGTCTCGCCACATTTGCCTTGCACCGGTGCATAGCGTTGAGTTTCGAGCTGCGCTCAGCTTATATTACTCCTGCTTTCTTTCAATTATGTGTTCCCAGAAATAACTGCCTGCCAGAGAAAACTGTTTTCTGAAGGAACGCTGCATAAAAACCTTATCAAATAGAAATAATTGGATGAAAGAGAAAACTACTTCTTGAAAGAGCTACCTAACGAGTTTACTGTCAGAAAGAAATACTTCAAAGAGAAAACTCCTTATTGAAAGAGCTACCGAAAGAGTTTACTGTCAGAAAGAATTACTTCAAAGAGAAAACTACTTATTGAAAGAGCTACCGAAAGAGTTTACTGTCAGAAAGAATTACTTCAAAGAGAAAACTACTATTGAAAGAGCTACCTAAAGAGTTTACTGTCAGAAAGTATTACTTCAAAGAGAAAACTAGTATTGAAAGAGCTACCTAAAGAGTTTACTGTCAGAAAGAATTACTTCAAAGAGAAAAGTACTTATTGAAAGAGCTACCTAAAGAGTTTACTGTCAAAAAGAATTACTTAAAAGAGAAAACTACTTATTGAAAGAGCTACATCAAGAGTTTACTAACAGAAAGAATTACTTCAAAGGGAAAACTGCTTTTTGTTAAGACCTATGTACCCGAAGTGCTTACACTCAGAATAACTTGCTTGAAACAAATTTCTTTTCAATTGAAGAGCTTGACCTTAGAGCAGAATTGCTTGAACGAGAAAACTGCTTTGTTGAAAGGTTTTCCTAAAGAGTGCTAGAACTGCTTGAAAGAGAAAACTTCTTTCTTGAAAGGTTTATGTACCTAAAGAGTGCCAGAATCCTTTGGAAGCGAAAGCTACTTTTTGAAAGATTTGCCCAAACAGTGCCAGAATTCTTTGGAAGCGAAAGCTGCTTTTTGAAAGATTTGCCTAAAGAGTGCCAGAATTCAATGGAAGCGAAGGCTGCTTTTTGAAAGATTTGCCTAAAGAGTGCCAGAATTCAATGGAAGCGAAGGCTGCTTTTTGAAAGATTTCCCTAAAGAGTGCCAGAATTCTTTGGAAGGAAAGCTCCTTTTTGAAAGATTTGCCTAAAGAGTGCCAGAATCCTTCGGAAGCGAAGGCTGCTTTTTAAAAGATTTGCCTAAAGAGTGCCAGAATCCTTTGGAAGCGAAGGCTGCTTTTTGAAAGATTTGCTTAACTCTTTGCGGCACGGCATAACTTTTACAGAGTTATTGGCCATAACTATGACATATAACTTATAGGCATAAGTTATGGTTATGGCCATAGTTATAGGGGGCCATAACTTATATTTGACACTTTTTCTGTCCAACCCATAACTGTGGTTATGCTCGAAAAAGTTATGTCGGGCGCCGCGGTGCGAACCATAACTTATGACCGATAACTGTTCGTTTTTCACACGACCGACTGGGCGCAGTACAGCAGGCCTAGCGTAGAGAAGACCGACTCAAATAATTATCTGCCAAAAATAACATCGAAAGCTAAGAGGACAGAGAAACAAGCTTATTATACCTCTAGCGGTGGGTGCTATGTTCAGCTGTCATTGGCAAGGCTTCTCATCCATTAGTTAGCACAGTGCGTTTGTAAAGCGCGGGCTTAATACTTAGATGAACAGGAAGTATAGTTATGAAATTGAAAACTACGGTACTTCTTCAGCCGAAAGAAAGGCAAGCAAGAAGACTATGTCTCTCTGAAAAAGATTGGCAGTCTTCTTATTGCCGACTTTGACAAAGTGATGGTGTGCCTGCATTCAGTGAAGCGCTGTTTCAAAATTTGGGGAATTCTAGATCAGTCTACCGCCTCACCCGGCCGCGTTATGTGAAGTTATTTTGTTGGTTGGCATTGATTTTGTTTGTTGTGGCGATTCACCTGTTCCGGTTATTTCATCAGCCAGCTGCAATCGCTCCTCCTCCTCCAGTTCGACCAGATCGAGGTAGGACTTTACTACAATCAAATGTATTTGAGCAAATCGTAGCAAATCCCATAGAAAGTTGCATTTAACACTTGCATTTTAGTGCTAAAAGCATTCTAACGTAAAGCTAATACTGGGTTTTGAAATAGTAAGAATAGTTGATTGATCGGTCTAAATTGCATCGTGACTCACATCTTGTCTCCCAAGGTTACCGAAATTCTAGCTACTCCTGTGCAGCTGAACATATTTTGCTACTATATCAGAGCCACTTGTAGACAGGAATGAAAGTATTGTATTTCCCAGCATTTAAGGACATGAAATTTTAGTAGGATTTTATTGTATTCAAAACGGCCGAGTAAAAAATCCCCCTCCGAAAATTTTGGCGACCTTTTTTGGGAAAAACAGAAAATTCCGATCGAAAGCCCCTCGGTGGTCCATACCCCTGCCGACCCATGCCCCCTCCTTTTATACGCTCTAAACCCCCGCCGAAAAACCACATACCCCTCCGGATTTCTCCAGCCCATGTATGGTTATATCCGACTGTTTCTTAGCAGGCATGGGCTAGCATTTCGGCTGAGGGAGGGGTGGAGAATTTTATGATCCCCAAGGGGGGCTGAGGGCGAGGAGGTAGGTCAGACAAGAGGTTGTATGCAAAATTCTTTCAAAAAAATTGCAGAGGTGGGGTAAGTCATAGCCTGAGGGGCGACTACCTCTCAGCCCCCTTTTTCATCTAACTCAACTCAACTGTTAGCCTATTGGAATAATTTTGTTAGTATTATCATAATTTTTTGCTTATATTGAAATTATTCTTTTACTATCGTAAGTTATTGACTTATCAACAGTAAATTATTAGACTCAGCCCTGCTGTCTGAGCTCTAACGTACATGTAACAATCAGGTTATGGCCGTGGAGGTGCTTGCGTAAGGACTTTGCCTGCCAACTCCAAAATTTCAACAAGCACTGAAACGCCTGGAAATGCGTTTTGGCACGTTTTAATTTAGAAAGGTAATAATCTAAAACAGGGTTCATATGGGTCAGGGAGGTCCGGGAAAAGTCAGGGAATTTAAAAATGGTCAGGGAGGTCCGATCCGATCCGATCCGATTTGTGGGGGGGACCTTACGGCCCTACGCTCAGACCTCTGCGGTCCATTGCGCAACCCCCGTATTCGTCATCTCGGACGTTTGCCCTTCTTTCACTGCCAAGCCACTCTAGCCATGCTGTTGGGCGCCAGGCACTAAGAGAGCGCCTAGCGCATTGACGTCAAAGTGCTGACAGCGTCCACTGCCGCCCGGCCGTTGGCCCCACCGGTATTGGCCTTGTTGTGTCGTCTCAGCCAGCACTTGACGTCATTGATCTTTCTCCAAATTGGCATGCTGTAGGAGCGGCTTCGGTGCAATGGCAGATCCAGTTGGTTCCCATTTTATCTACTCGCTGTAACCAGCTTTCGGTGGCCTGGGTGGAGCGTTGTGCCGACGACCAACTCTTTGCAGCAAGAAACTTGCCACGCCGAGAGGATGAACCACTACAACCACTAGGGATGCAGCGGCCGCCGTGACTCAGAGGCAGCGAGCTACCCACTGAGCCACTGACGCGGCGGTCAGGGAGGTCAGGGAAAAGTCAGGGAATTTCAGCTCTGGTCAGGGAAAATTATTGGGATTTATAAAATTTTTTCGCCCTGGTTGGGCAGCTGCCCAACCAGGCCTCGTCAAACCCTGAAACTGTTAATTATTGTTAACTTCACGCTCGGAATACCTGTTGAAATACGATTAGTTTTTAATACCAAAGTCAACCTTTGCTTTTAGAAAATTATTGGATATGCTACTGACAACCGTTGAGTTGATGTTGAGTGTTGAGATGTGTTATTATAACTTTAAATGAATTAATGCAAATTCAAAGAATCAGCATAACTCCCGCTTAATTACCATAAGTGCCAGAATTTAGTTATAATTTGTTCAAAATTTGGTGACATTTTCAGCTATGTACATCAGCTATTACACAGTGAGTTGGCGATCGTTTTGGAGAAATACTAAGCAACATAAGATTCATGTGCGTTTGAAAGAGACAATAAAGGGTTGTTTTTGACATGAACAACTTGCCAATTCGAAGCAATTAGCACAACCATAGAAATAGCCGCATTGACCCATGATTGTCCGTCCTTGTTTGTGCATGGGCGTGTTGACCTGGCGGCTGCGCTGTAATACTGCGGGCCAGCGAGCCTCCTGACCTGCCTCTGTGTCTTTAGTGCTGAGGTCATCTAGCGCAGGGGCGGTCAAGTAAACACACCGGCCATCTGTGCGGCCGGTTGGTACTGCCCCAAAAATAAGACGTGAGGCGCACTACTGTGTTGACTCTACCTTAGTAGTCCGTAACTTTGACGAACACAAAGTCACGAACACAAATCAGAACGTGCAAAATGTTTCCAAGTCTTTTTTTGTGTTTTCTAAATGCGAACGCTTTGTCTTAGCATGTGTTGTTGACCGCTACCACAGTCTAGTAGACTAACACAAATCTGTTCGGACCGCGGGTAATGGTGAACAAAGGTGCTAGTGTTTAGGCATTACCTTGCATTCCAGACAGAGAATAAGAAAGCAGCAGAAAATAATACTTAGTAGTAAATTAGTTAGATTAGCCAAGAAAAATACAAAATCATGAAGCCCTGTCAGGAAGGCATAGGACAATGCCACCGCTAGAGGTATAACTTTATTTGTTTGTCTGCTGCTCACTTTTAATTGCATCTGAAGTTTGAATTTTAGCCGAAAGCCGAATCGGCTAATGTTACTCTTAGCATTAAACTATTGTTATGTTTAGAACGTTCGGATAAGTCCATTCGGTAGAGCCAGGCAAGCACACAACATAAGTTATTCTCTGGCCAAGTCACACAACATAAGTTATTCTCTGGCCAAGTCATAAGTTATAGGGCAGGTCGTTGCGCAAGCGGGAATCTTCGCGCCCGGCCAATAACTATGGTTATCCGGCGAGCACAGTTATGGCCATAACTGCGTTTTGGCGAGGTCATAACTTATGTGCAAAAGTTATGCATAAGAAAACCACCATAACTTATAGATATAACTTATTTGGACAAATATGTCCAGACCGTGCCGCAAAGAGTTAAAGAGTGCCAGAATTCTTTAGAAGCGAAAGCTGCTTTTTGAAAGATTTGCTTAAAGAGTGCCAGAATTCAATGGAAGTGAAAGCTGCTTTTTCAAAGATTTGCCTAAACAGTGCCAGAATTTTTTGGAAGCGAAAGCTGCTTTTTCAAAGATTTGCCTAAACAGTGCCAGAATTCTTGGGAAGCGAAAGTTGTTTTTTGAAAGATTTGCCTAAAGAGTGTCAGAATTTTTTGGAAGCGAAAGCTGCTTTTTTGAAAGATTTGCCTAAAGAGTGCCAGAATTCTTTGGAAGCGAAAGCTGCTTTTTGAAAGATTTCCCTAAAGAGTGCCAGAATTCTTTGGAAGCGAAAGCTGCTTTTTGAAAGATTTGCCTAGAGTGCCAGAATTCTTTGGAAGCGAAAGCTGTTTTTTGAAAGGTTTGCCTAAAGAGTGCCAGAATTCTTTGGAAGGAAAGCTCCTTTTTGAAAGATTTGCCTAAAGAGTGCCAGAATTCTTTAGAAGCGAAAGCTGCTTTTTGAAAGATTTGCTTAAAGAGTGCCAGAATTCAATGGAAGTGAAAGCTGCTTTTTCAAAGATTTGCCTAAACAGTGCCAGAATTTTTTGGAAGCGAAAGCTGCTTTTTTGAAAGATTTGCCTAAACAGTGCCAGAATTCTTGGGAAGCGAAAGTTGTTTTTTGAAAGATTTCCCTAAAGAGTGCCAGAATTCTTTGGAAGGAAAGCTCCTTTTTGAAAGATTTGCCTAAAGAGTGCCAGAATCCTTTGCAAGCGAAGGCTGCTTTTTAAAATATTTGCCTAAAGAGTGCCAGAATCCTTTGGAAGCGAAGGCTGCTTTTTGAAAGATTTGCCTAAAGAGTGCCAGAATCCTTTGGAAGCGAAGGCTGCTTTTTGAAAGATTTGCTTAAAGAGTGCCAGAATTCTTTAGAAGCGAAAGCTGCTTTTTGAAAGATTTGCTTAAAGAGTGCCAGAATTCAATGGAAGTGAAAGCTGCTTTTTCAAAGATTTGCCTAAACAGTGCCAGAATTTTTTGGAAGCGAAAGCTGCTTTTTCAAAGATTTGCCTAAACAGTGCCAGAATTCTTGGGAAGCGAAAGTTGTTTTTTGAAAGATTTGCCTAAAGAGTGTCAGAATTTTTTGGAAGCGAAAGCTGCTTTTTTGAAAGATTTGCCTAAAGAGTGCCAGAATTCTTTGGAAGCGAAAGCTGCTTTTTGAAAGATTTCCCTAAAGAGTGCCAGAATTCTTTGGAAGCGAAAGCTGCTTTTTGAAAGATTTGCCTAGAGTGCCAGAATTCTTTGGAAGCGAAAGCTGTTTTTTGAAAGGTTTGCCTAAAGAGTGCCAGAATTCTTTGGAAGGAAAGCTCCTTTTTGAAAGATTTGCCTAAAGAGTGCCAGAATTCTTTAGAAGCGAAAGCTGCTTTTTGAAAGATTTGCTTAAAGAGTGCCAGAATTCAATGGAAGTGAAAGCTGCTTTTTCAAAGATTTGCCTAAACAGGGCCAGAATTTTTTGGAAGCGAAAGCTGCTTTTTGAAAGATTTGCCTAAACAGTGCCAGAATTCTTTGGAAGCGAAAGCTGCTTTTTGAAAGATTTGCCTAAAGAGTGCCAGAATTCAATGGAAGCGAAGGCTGCTTTTTGAAAGATTTGCCTAAAGGGTGCCAGAATTCAATGGAAGCGAAGGCTGCTTTTTGAAAGGTTTGCCTAAAGAGTGCCAGAATTCTTTAGAAGCGAAAGCTGCTTTTTGAAAGATTTGCTTAAAGAGTGCCAGAATTCAATGGAAGTGAAAGCTGCTTTTTCAAAGATTTGCCTAAACAGTGCCAGAATTTTTTGGAAGCGAAAGCTGCTTTTTGAAAGATTTGCCTAAACAGTGCCAGAATTCTTGGGAAGCGAAAGTTGTTTTTTGAAAGATTTCCCTAAAGAGTGCCAGAATTCTTTGGAAGGAAAGCTCCTTTTTGAAAGATTTGCCTAAAGAGTGCCAGAATCCTTTGGAAGCGAAGGCTGCTTTTTAAAATATTTGCCTAAAGAGTGCCAGAATTCTTGGGAAGCGAAAGCTGCTTTTTGAAAGATTTCCCTAAAGAGTGCCAGAATTCTTTGGAAGCGAAAGCTGTTTTTTGAAAGGTTTGCCTAAAGAGTGCTAGAATTCTTTGGAAGGAAAGCTCCTTTTGAAAGATTTGCCTAAAGAGTGCCAGAATTCTTTGGATTGAAAGGGAAAATTTCTGTTTTTGAAAGATTTGCCTAAAGAGTGCCAGAATTCTTGGGAAGCGAAAGATGCTTTTTGAAAGATTTGCCTAAAGAGTGTCAGAATTCTTTGGAAGCGAAAGCTGCTTTTTGAAAGATTTCCCTAAAGAGTGCCAGAATTCTTTGGAAGCGAAAGCTGCTTTTTGAAAGATTTGCCTAGAGTGCCAGAATTCTTTGGAAGCGAAAGCTGTTTTTTGAAAGGTTTGCCTAAAGAGTGCCAGAATTCTTTGGAAGGAAAGCTCCTTTTTGAAAGATTTGCCTAAAGAGTGCCAGAATTCTTTCGATTGGAAGGGAAAATTTCTGTTTTTGAAAGATTTGCCTAAAGAGTGCCAGAATTCTTGGGAAGCGAAAGCTGCTTTTTGAAAGATTTCCCTAAAGAGTGCCAGAATTCTTTGGAAGCGAAAGCTGCTTTTTGAAAGATTTGCCTAGAGTGCCAGAATTCTTTGGAAGCGAAAGCTGTTTTTTGAAAGGTTTGCCTAAAGAGTGCTAGAATTCTTTGGAAGGAAAGCTCCTTTTTGAAAGATTTGCCTAAACAGTGCCAGAATCCTTTGGAAGCGAAGGCTGCTTTTTAAAATATTTGCCTAAAGAGTGCCAGAATTCTTGGGAAGCGAAAGCTGCTTTTTGAAAGATTTCCCTAAAGAGTGCCAGAATTCTTTGGAAGCGAAAGCTGTTTTTTGAAAGGTTTGCCTAAAGAGTGCTAGAATTCTTTGGAAGGAAAGCTCCTTTTGAAAGATTTGCCTAAAGAGTGCCAGAATTCTTTGGATTGAAAGGGAAAATTTCTGTTTTTGAAAGATTTGCCTAAAGAGTGCCAGAATTCTTGGGAAGCGAAAGATGCTTTTTGAAAGATTTGCCTAAAGAGTGTCAGAATTCTTTGGAAGCGAAAGCTGCTTTTTGAAAGATTTCCCTAAAGAGTGCCAGAATTCTTTGGAAGCGAAAGCTGCTTTTTGAAAGATTTGCCTAGAGTGCCAGAATTCTTTGGAAGCGAAAGCTGTTTTTTGAAAGGTTTGCCTAAAGACTGCCAGAATTCTTTGGAAGGAAAGCTCCTTTTTGAAAGATTTGCCTAAAGAGTGCCAGAATTCTTTCGATTGGAAGGGAAAATTTCTGTTTTTGAAAGATTTGCCTAAAGAGTGCCAGAATTCTTGGGAAGCGAAAGCTGCTTTTTGAAAGATTTCCCTAAAGAGTGCCAGAATTCTTTGGAAGCGAAAGCTGCTTTTTGAAAGATTTGCCTAGAGTGCCAGAATTCTTTGGAAGCGAAAGCTGTTTTTTGAAAGGTTTGCCTAAAGAGTGCTAGAATTCTTTGGAAGGAAAGCTCCTTTTTGAAAGATTTGCCTAAAGAGTGCCAGAATTCTTTGGATTGGAAGGGAAAATTTCTGTTTTTGAAAGATTTGCCTAAAGAGTGCAAGAATTCTTGGGAAGCGAAAGCTGCTTTTTGAAAGATTTGCCTAAAGAGTGCCAGAATTCTTTGGAAGCGAAAGCTACTTTTTGAAAGATTTGCCCAAACAGTGCCAGAATTCTCTGGAAGCGAAAGCTGCTTTTTGAAAGATTTGCCTAAAGAGTGCCAGAATTCAATGGAAGCGAAGGCTGCTTTTTGAAAGATTTGCCTAAAGAGTACCAGAATCCTTTGGAAGCGAAAGCTACTTTTTGAAAGATTTGCCCAAACAGTGCCAGAATTCTTTGGAAGCGAAAGCTACTTTTTGAAAGATTTGCCTAAAGAGTGCCAGAATTCAATGGAAGCGAAGGCTGCTTTTTGAAAGATTTGCCTAAAGAGTGCCAGAATTCTTTGGAAGGAAAGCAGCTAAGTGTCGTAGAATTCTTTGGATGAAGGGAGACCTGATTTTGGACAGATTTGCCTAAAGCGTGGTAGAATTGTTCAGATTGGAAGGGAAAGCTGCTTTTTTATGGATTTGCCTAAAGCGTGCAGGAATTCTTTGGAATGGAAGGGGAAATTACTGTTTTTGAAAGAATTTGCCTAAAGAGTATCAGTAATTTAAAAAAAACTGCTTTTTTGAAGGATTTGTCTACAGTGTCAAAAGGGACTGTTTTTAAAAGATTTTGCTAAAGAGTGTCAGGATTTCTTGAAAAAGAAAACTGCTTGTTATTTGAACGATATACCTAAGAGTGTCAGGAGGATTTCTTAAAAGTAAAACTGCTTTTTTGACAGATTTGCGTTCGAGTGTCATAATTGCTTGATAGAGACAATTGCTTTAAACAAGATACAGAAAGCGTTTTCTATCACAACGAATTTGTACAGTACAGTGCAATTTATTCTACTGGAAAGCCTACACCATGCAACGCACAAACACAGAAGCAAAAGAGTCCTCTGAGAGAATTATCCGAAGAGCTTTACTATCAGCAAGACTTGTTTGAAAGAGAAAACTTCATCTGAAAGAATTACACAACCAGTTTCTTCAAATAAAAGTTTACTGACGTTTTCCTCTGCTGCCGGTCTAATTTTGTAAAAAATTTCCAAAAAACATCTGTCCCTGCCTTTAAAACTGAGAGGATCTTAAAAATGCACAAACTATGTATCTAAAGTTTTACACACTCATTTTGAAGAACCGTCTTGTTTTAACAGAATTTCAGCGTAGGTGCCGTTCGTACACAAGCCTTTACCCCACCTGCCGACCAACTTAATTTTAAGCCTCAATTTGGAGCTCAAGCTTAGATTCAAGTGCACACTTTGATTTCTAAGGTTGAGTGAGCTTCTGCGTCTGGCTGTAAAAAGGGTGTCAAACGAAACACCCCACCCCACTGCCCTGGATATGTAATGTACATTGTATGGTATTAGTACATTATGTATCATTATCAATGACAAAAACCCCAATATCCAATTCCTGGAAAACAACCCAATAGGGGCCGTCCATAAACTACGACGTTCAAAAATTCAAAATTTTGCACCCCCACCCCCCCCCCGACGTTTACCGACGTTTTCATCATCACCCCCCATAAAAAGTACGACGTTTGGGAGGCACCCCCCCCCCCCGAAATAAAATTTTCGTTCAAAATCTGAAGCTGCTTTTCTGACTGCGTAATCACAAATGAATAATAGAAAATTTTGTACCTGTTCACATACGTATTTACCGGTTAGTTTCACCAATCTTTCAAAAATTTATTTAACTTTCAGTTAAAAAAGAGTCATTCTAATCGGTTGAGATTTGCGGTTCCCACAGTAAAAATCTCCTGAGTTGTTTTAATCACTCTTGTTCATTGCCAAAATCAGTGTTTCAAATTTGAGGGCAAATATCTCGAGAACCAAGCAGAGAAAATTAATCACTTTAACGAAAATTCAATTAATCAAGAATTTATTTGTCTTTCATTCAAAAAAGATTTATTCAAATCGGTTGAGATTTACGGTTGCTACAGTAAAAAATCTGATGGATTGTTTTTTTTTCACACCCTGTACAAATCACGCCAACATACGTTGTACAACTACAGAAATGTGTCAGAACCGTTTGACTTTTCTCTACATTCTTGCTTATTCTGCAATTGTCAAACCTTGCCAAAAAAGGCCAAAAATACGTCAACGTTTTGCCTCAACCCCCCACCCCCCTCCGACGTTCTGCGACGTTTTTCGGGGTACCCCCACCCCCCCTCTCTGAACGTCGTAGTTTATGGACGGCCCCATACCAGTTCGCACTCTAATTAAAAGCAAGCATAAATTTGAAATTCGCGGTTTTAAAATGCTAATTTCCAAAGCTTGACATGAAATTTAGCTTTTAATCTGAAAATTAATCCCAAATTTTCAAAAATTTAGTAAGACAAAGCAAAATTAACGGGCCGGACAGAGCCGGGCCCCGATTTTGATGCCCGTCGGGCATGGCGGGCCGGGCATGCCTCACCTGATCGGCCCGCCGGGCCGGGCCGGGCCGGAAAAAAGGTGCCCGTGCACATCTCTCTCTACCTGATGATCACGAAACCAAGGAAAACTTGAGCTGGAGAATTGGAAACGGAGAAACAGGAGAAGCTTTGTAGGAGAACGTGAACTTGCAGTAGAACTGAATGAAGGGGGCTCGAAGGGTCTCGGCACCAAATGAAAGGGTTTATGGTCGGGTGACTAGTGAAACACAAGAAACTCACACAAAGCAATCACTCAAAGGCAACTACACAACAAGAGTACACTGAAACAATCACACAAAACACTCAATCTCTTCAGTAAGTGCGTTTACTTTCAAGCAGGTATACCTACCAACTGTAGATTTAGCTTCCGTAAGAAGCAGAAAATGTTATTATCTTCAGAAGACAAGACGCAATCAACTTGTAATCAGGGACGGCTGTTCCACATTCCAACGGCACAGTGCGTCAGCGAGACTGGCCAGTTGGTTTCCTGCAAATGCGAAGCTCTCACTCACTCGCACCAATACGTGGTATCAACTGACTCGTGCGTTTTCGTGCTGGGAACACAGACAGCCAGCTGGTCCGATGCATTCAAAGCTTGCCAGTCATACGCTGCCGGACTGACTGGGAATATAGTGGGACGTCTGGTCAATGTTGTCAATGATGAAGTGGCAGAAGCCGTGGACAGCGTCGCTGAAGATGGCACTCGATACCAAATCGGTAACTTCTTGCTGTTTTATTTGTTCCGCTTTAGACTGTACAATGTAGGTGGCACAGAGCAGGGTTGTATAATTTACAGTTAAAAATTTACGCATGCTAATAACGCTATTAATAACGTTAAGTATTACATTGAAATGACTTTGCAGCGTCAATTAGGCTACACTAGGCATTAGGCATGGGCCGGGCTGAAGGAGTTTTCAAGGGGCCAGACTAACCAAGTTGAATTAGGAATTGATCATTTCAGTTATATATCTAAGAACAAGATGGAACTAACTAAAAGCAAATCAGGGATGGATGTTTTCCGAAAAAACCTCGGCCTGTTTTTTTCCAGTTTTTTTCGTTTTTTTCTGTTTTCTTTTCCGAAATCGCGAAAAAAACTCCAGCTCAAGTTCTCGGTATCCTAGCCTGGTTTTATTATTCTAACGCTTTAGCGCCTTCCTCAGTCTTTGGGGGCGTGCAAAAATTACGTAATGGCAAAAGGGGGGAGGGGGGTTCGCCAAAAGATTACTATTCATTACGGTGGGGGGAGGGGGGTTGGCGACTTCATTAGGTAATTTTTTAACGTGCAGAAATCACTAAAGTGGTCATAATTTTAATTGTTTTGATGTACAGTACATTTAGAAAGAAAGAAACATTTTATTCCACAAGTACAGTAGTAATTCACAAGTAGGGATGGGCACGTAAATTAATTTTCGTAACGCGTAACGTAAATTAAGCGCCGATTTTTAATTTACGTTACGCTTAACAATTACTGTAATTAAAAAAATCCGGATACGGAAATTAAACGAATACGAAAATTAAAAGTTAGCAATACGTAAATTAATTTCCGTACGTGAATTAATTTACGTTCCTAGCGTAAAACAGATTTTTCTGTTGAATCCTGAGCCCACCGCATTGTTTTGTTGTATTATAGGCATATTTTTGGTTACTACTGAAACTTAAATGGGACTTTTAAGGCTAATTTTTCGAAAATTTTTCGCCGTTGTCGCACAGAAGCCCAATCCCACTCTTCGAACTGCTAAACCGGTTAATTTCTGTCAATTTTAGTAAGTCGAAATATCTTGTAGATACGTTTTTGAAGGCTTGAATTTGTCAATATGTTATCTCCCTGTATAAGAAAATAGGCAGAAAAGCCAGGCAACTATAAATTCATGTGTAGGTGTTGTACAGGGTGTCTCAAAAAAAATGATCACATTTCTTTTTACTGCCATTTCCGCAAATTTTGACCAAATAGGCTGAAATTTGGCCTATAGGTGCCACAATTCGGGGAATTTTATGTGTTAAAGTTTGGTGCACTAGGCTTGACTCATTCCCGAGAAATTCCAAAAAAAGTGAAATTTGGTAAGTTCAATAGTGAAAGCCGGTCACCGAAAAATGGAAACATTTCCTTTTCCTGCATCTTTCCTAATTTATGTCCGAATTGGATGAAATTTGGAGTGTAAACGCAGAAGTTCAGGGTAATTCGTGTGTAAAAAGTTGACACACGAACTCCAACGCTATTGTTAGAGTTTAGGCGATAATGTAATGCAACGTTTTTTTGGGGACCAGCTTTCGCTATTGAAATTACCAAATTTCACTTTTTTTGAAATTTCTCGTGAATGAGTCTAGCCTAGTGCACCAAACTTTAACACATAAAATTCCCCGAGTTGTGGCACCTATAGGCCAAATTTCAGCCTATTTGGTCAAAATTTGCGGAAATGGCAGTAAAAAGAAATGTGATCATTTTTTTTGAGACACCCTGTATTACTGTTGGAAAGTTCGGGGTTGAAAAATAGGTTCAGGTTCAAGTCAAAGCCAACATCGAAATTTCAGGTTCAAGTCCATCTTCTAAAAAACCTGGACAATAGGTGCAGGTTCAAGTCCACCGATATCTCCAAAAACTGTAGATGTTTTGCGTTGCTCGCAACTTTTCTGAGCTATAAGCCTTTCTACTGGCCGAAAAACATACATCAGACTTTACAGGGCAGTGTACTTTGTTTTCTGACAGTTTCAGTTTAAAAATAGGTATAAAAACATGAAATCTTTAAAATTTTGGGCAATCCAACCGAAAATTTTACATAGTTTGCCTAAAAATTCCAGTTGAAATTTGAACCTGTTGAGAAAGTCCAATAAAACGGAACAGGTTCAACTCCGGCTGAAATAAAATATGTTAAACTTAAGGTTCAGGTTAAAGTCCACAAAGTTCAGGTTAAAAACCTATTAATAGATCCAGGTTCAGTCGGACTTGCCAACAGTATGTTGTATATTTAAAATGCATTCAAACAAAGAAGTGAAGTTACATAGTTTTCTTCACTACTAATCTTATATGTAAGTACTGTCATACATTTAACCATCAGTGTGCGGTAGGTAGACTACAGTCTGTAGTAGGCACGTAGTTGGCTAGTTGCTGCGCAGTTATAAAACCCTCAGCAGCTACAGTAATTCAGCCAAAAAACATACACACATTTCATTCCTTCCTTTTGGCGTGAAGTTAGATTTCAAAAATACGAATGCAATTCCAATCGAACAAACACAGAATTAAAATTTGCATTGCATACAGTTCATTTTATAATTTTTCCGCGATATTCGATTGCTGCTACCTACTAGCGATTTTTGAAGAAAAACGAAAATTAATTTACGTTTGGCTGGAATCTTATTCGTTACGACGTTACGGAAATTAATTTACGTAACGCGTTACAGCAAGAAATTGGCCGTTTTAATTTCCGTAAGACGTTACGATTACGGAAATTAAAATCTGGTAAAACAGAAATAACGTGTACGTAAATTACCGATTTTAATTTACGTTGCCCATCCCTATTCATAAGTAGTAATGCATACAAACTTAGTAACTGAGACTGGGTTGCTTCACTTCGAAATGTCACAAAAATATTAATTGAAATACTTGAGGAAAAAGGAAGGGGAGGACCAACTGGCCACTTATTCCCACCTTTCATTGTGCAAGAATTGAGCCAGGTCAGTGGACTGGATTAACTGTGAGAAAGACGTTATGTTTCTAGCTTGAACAATTTGGTTAGGTAGTCTATTCCAAGAATTTATAATTCTAACCCCAAACGAATGCCTACGTATATTAGTACGAATTTTGGGGATCTTTAGAGCTAGCACATTAAGTGGTTGCCTTGGTGGCCTGAAATTGCGTTGAAAAAATTCGTCAAATCTTAAGGATGATTGATTGTGAATTATTATACTATAGCATAACTTTAAATCACCAATAAGTCTTATCTTTCCTAATGTATCCAATTTATAAAGTGCAAGTCTTTCTAAGTAAGAAGGTCTGTTAACTCTATTTGGATTTAGTCTATAATATAGTCTTCTAGTAAACAATTTTTGAACTTTTTCTAATTTATCAATATCTGTTAAGTAAAAAGTCGCCAAAAGATTACTATTCATTACGGTGGGGGGAGGGGGGTTGGCGACTTCATTACGTAATTTTTTAAAGTGCAGAAATCACTAAAGTGGCCATAATTTTAATTGTTTTGATGTACATTACATGTACTTGTTAGTGTCGATTTGAAGCCACTGGGCTAAATTTTCTCGTTTTCACTTAGATGAACGTTTAGATTAGACTAGAGAAGGTACCTATTATAAGTCTAAGTCTTTCCAATCTAAGTTTAAGTCAGGGTTTTCCAATTTTTCAAATGCTAAACGGCAACAGTGACCTTTGACATCTTATTAAGAGTTTAGAGCAAGATTAAGAGCACTTATCGACTCGATCTTTTACAGGGTTCGTGCGGCTTTTTCTGAGCAAAATTCCCTGAACAAAGTCAAATTTCCCCGACCAATCAGAGTGAGAACATTCTAACAAGGGTCAGAAGTTTTTAAAAATTGGCTCTGAAAAACGCATTTAAACGGTATTCTGAGTAAAATTTCAAGTTGTAGTAGTTGTGGAAAGTTAGAAGTCCCATTTTCAAAAGGGTGGTGTGTAAAGCTCTGACAGGGCCCTTTGGGCGAGAGAGGAGTCTACTGCTATCAATTTTTTCCCTGACTGGACACCAGGGCTGGACACCAAATTCCCTGACTTTTTTAAAATTCCCTGACTTTTCAGGTCCCGCACGAACTCTGATTTATGACTATCGATTTATCAGTCAAGCAATATTGAAGCAGCCCTAAAATCCAGTATAAAACACTTTGGTTTCATCTTTAACAAAACGCCATCCAATGATGGCTTCTATGTAAAACTAAGACTATACGTACATGTACGTAGTTGTAGCTCATCAACAAAGAAAACTAAGAAAATAATCAATTACTGTATACAGATGCTATTTTAATAAGAACGTCATTTTACATAGAATTGAACGGAAAATTTTCGGCTCTAACTCTTGAAAAAATTGAAATTTCGGGGGGGGGGTAGCCATGCCAAATTATTACGTAATTAGGGGAGGGGGAGCAGGAAATTATTACGGGCGATTATCAGGGGGGAGCGGGGTCCGAAAATGGGCAAAAATACCATTACGTAATTTTTGCACGCCCCCTTTGAAAAAAACCGTTTCGGAAAAACACACCTCACATCCCTGAAGCAAACACAAATTTCCACTTGATCTTTGAGCTCGCAAAGCCCCAATTACTGTATGATTTTGAAAACCTTTTCTAAAAGTATCTAAAACCATTTGAAACGAATTTGTCCAGGAATTGTGCCTACAAAGAACTTTCTTAGAAAACTAGAAATAGGAAGCCTTTTTCACATCTAGTGTTCTGACGATATCAAAATTCGCCGATATTTGATATCGATATCGATATTTTTAGCTGGATATCGATATTTATAGTTACTCGCCGCTACCCCCATCAGGAGCTACTTGCGGTAGGTTAGGTTGGCCGACTTCTTCAGTAGTCTTTAATAGGAGTATAACACCCGCTCCCGCGCCGCCGCGCTACTGCAGTAGAAAAAACTGCTGCAGTAGTAAGTAGAAAATTTTCTATTTCCTACTGCAGTAGTTCGCCGGAGAGACGCATTTATTGTAGGTGAGCTTTTTTGCAATTTCAAAAGCATTTGAGGTATGAAGTGGGTTTCTGGGCACCGGCAGAACATTTTTTGTTTTTAGTTCGGTCAGACGACATTTTTCAACATAAAACAGCAACATTTCACTTCCGACGACAGTCGGTCCGTTATTTTTAGGCTCTATTTTTTGAGTTCCACTCCAAGTTTATTAGTAAAATAAAACAGATAGGTGTTGTCAGATGTTGTAAAAGCTTCTGTCCGGGTAATTACGTCTGTATGTTCGCCGAACACTACCAAAACCGTTGAGCCTGCAAAGCCTGTTTTCTTTTGTCGAGTGGTTGTTGACGGGTTCTGGGTAGAGAGACCTGCACGGGCCGGGCCTGGTCGCCCTACAGAGGATTTTTAGAGGATTTCAGCCGGGCCGAGCCACAAAAATTGCATTTTCATAAGGGCCGGGCCGGGGCCCAGGCCGCAAAAATTGGGTTTCCGGACAGGCCGGGCCGTCAAAAAGGCGGCCCGTGCAGGTCTCTAGTTCTGGGTGTCCACATGACGCTAAAAATGTTTTCTGCTGCCATTCTAGTGCCTTTCTGAGGTAAATCCATCATTTCCTCATATAGCTCCCATGTGAAAAATAGAATTGTTTCTTTTTTCGTTGGCTTTAGTTTTACACAGGGAGCCGGCGCGGCTGTTTTCTATTCTGCTCGGACTGCTGCAGTAGTGTATGTGATTCAGGTTAAGGTTGGCGTATATTCGCCAGACTGTAAAAAAGAGGGAGAGACTGGCGAAAAACTAGGGACCCTATAGACCCCTAGACCTCCACTACTGCAGCAGTGTGTCTTCAGTAGGAGTATAAACAGCGCTTAAGTCTGCTGAAGTGCAACAAGATCAGGCAGTCTTTGTAAAAGCCGGCAAGCTGAAGAGCTTCCAAGCAGTTTCCATTTAGAGTAGGTTCTTACATAAACTGACTGCACTGATGCAACTGAGCAATTTTGAAGGAATGCGCGCTTCTAAGAAAAAAACTGGCAACCAAGTCAACATGCGCTGGTGGTTGGACGTAACCAACAACAAGGCCACCAAATCTGTGGACGACTGGAGTCCGTCCACCGTAAACAATGTCAATGTGGATGATCCAAACCAGAACTGCGTCCAGCACCGGGACAGAGAGTGGATTGACAGCGGTTGCAATGGCGTTCACTCTATCATCTGCGAGTTTCTCTGTAGGACTAGCGGCTTTTCATCAGTCTGCTTCTACTGCCACGATCTTTAGATGACAAATGCTTCTGGAACAACAGCTGTTCTTTGCCTAAGCAGTGTGTTTCGGATGGAAACTACCAGAGCCACTGTTTCTGCCCACAAGGCACTCCGAACGACGCCACCTGTGGTGCCAGTTGCACCTCCAAATCTGATGGCAACTACTTGCTCTCCACCGACTGTTCCACTCCATACTACTACACCTGCTCAGCAGGCTCGATCGCTTCCTACAGCTCCTGTCCAGACGGAGAGGTCTATGATCCTGACACTAGCAGCTGTGCTGATCCAAGCACAGTGCTGGCCTGCAAATGTGCAGAACTGGACGGGACCTATGTGAACTCAGAGAACTCGTGCATCATCACTGACGCAAATACTGGCTCGTGGACAGACTCTTTTGCTACCTGCGCTGGCAAAGTGTCCGCCTTCACTGGTTTCACTGGATTGGTTGGTAGACTGGCACGAGTGCGGTCCAATGACATTGCTGTGGCTATTAATGCAGCGGGCGGAGACCAGGAACACTGGATTGGTGAGTAGTGACAGGGAAAATGACTCGTGCCAACAGAGAAATAGTGTTTTCCCTGCAGTAGACTGTTGGCGGCAGAATATGTAGGCTCCATTCTTCAGGCTTGAGAGCTCCTCAGGATGCCACAACTGCCACTACCAGAGATGGCTTCAGGTGGTGGTTAGAGGCCAACAATGGCAATGCTGTCCTGCCCGTTGCCCTGGGACCAACGGACATGCCAGCTGTGGATAGCGAGACCTACAATGGAGCAACGCACTTGTGTGCTATATACGATGGTCCAAATGGTCACAGGTGGGATGACATCGACTGTGCATCCACCTACAAAGCCATGTGTGAAATCATGAGTGCGTGTTTTTGGTGTTGTTGTGATTTAAAGACATAAGTTGCGATGGGGGTTTAGAAAATCAGTGCGATATTAGTGATCCTTGCACTACTCCGAAGGTGTGTGCGCCCGACTCAAACCAAGAGACGCACTGCTTCTGTCCGGCTGGCTCGCCTGATCCTAGCGTTGATGACTGTGGGATAACAACCACTTCCACCACCAGCTCCACAACATCAAGTTCGGCTTGCTACTTGGTGTGACTGCATCTTTGATTTACAGATCTGTTTTCAGCTTCGACTTCCACTCTACCTACTACTTCCCTGTCAACAAGTTAGTAACTGTTCATAAAAACAAGCAGGTAGTTGGCAATTTGTTTTTTTTCAGCTTCAAGCTCTGCTGAAACCACTACTGAACCGACAAGTTTGTGACTACCCAGTCAACACAACTCCTAAGCATATCTGATTGGTTTTAGCTTCATCTACTGCCGAAACCACTGCAGCACCAACGAGTAAGTTTGTGAGTAGAAAATATATAGCAAAAAAGCTTTCTTACAGCTGCTGGCACTACAGAAACCACTACTGAAGCAGCAAGTTCGTGACTACCCCATATCAACACAACTTCTAAGCATACGTGTATCTGATTGGTTTTAGCCTCATCTACTGCTGGAGCCACATCAGCACCAACAAGTAAAGTCTTGTGAGTAGAAAAATATATAGCAAAAAACTTTCTTACAGCTGCTGGCACTACAGAAACCACTACTGAAGCAGCAAGTTTGTGACTACCCCATATCAACACAACTTCTAAGCATACGTGTATCTGATTGGTTTTAGCTTCATCTACTGCCGGAGCCACATCAGCACCAACAAGTAAAGTCTTGTGAGTAGAAAAATATATAGCAAAAACTTTGTTACAGCTGCTGGCACTACAGAAACCACTACTGAAGCAGCAAGTTTGTGACTACCCCATATCAACACAACTTCTAAGCATACGTGTATCTGATTGGTTTTAGCTTCATCTACTGCCGGAGCCACATCAGCACCAACAAGTAAAGTCTTGTGAGTAGAAAAATATATAGCAAAAACTTTGTTACAGCTGCTGGCACTACAGAAACCACTACTGAAGCAGCAAGTTTGTGACTACCCCATATCAACACAACTTCTAAGCATACGTGTATCTGATTGGTTTTAGCTTCATCTACTGCCGGAGCCACATCAGCACCAACAAGTAAAGTCTTGTGAGTAGAAAAATATATAGCAAAAACTTTCTTACAGCTGCTGGCACTACAGAAACCACTACTGAAGCAGCAAGTTTGTGACTACCCCATATCAACACAACTTCTAAGCATACGTGTATCTGATTGGTTTTAGCTTCATCTACTGCCGGAGCCACATCAGCACCAACAAGTAAAGTCTTGTGAGTAGAAAAATATATAGCAAAAACTTTATTACAGCTGCTGGCACTACAGAAACCACTACTGAAGCAGCAAGTTCGTGACTCCCCATATCAACACAACTTATAAGCATACATGTATCTGATTGGTTTTAGCTTCATCTACTGCCGGAGCCACATCAGCACCAACAAGTAAAGTCTTGTGAGTAGAAAAATATATAGCAAAAACTTTGTTACAGCTGCTGGCACTACAGAAACCACTACTGAAGCAGCAAGTTTGTGACTACCCCATATCAACACAACTTCTAAGCATACGTGTATCTGATTGGTTTTAGCTTCATCTACTGCCGGAGCCACATCAGCACCAACAAGTAAAGTCTTGTGAGTAGAAAAATATATAGCAAAAACTTTGTTACAGCTGCTGGCACTACAGAAACCACTACTGAAGCAGCAAGTTTGTGACTACCCCATATCAACACAACTTCTAAGCATACGTGTATCTGATTGGTTTTAGCTTCATCTACTGCCGGAGCCACATCAGCACCAACAAGTAAAGTCTTGTGAGTAGAAAAATATATAGCAAAAACTTTGTTACAGCTGCTGGCACTACAGAAACCACTACTGAAGCAGCAAGTTTGTGACTACCCCATATCAACACAACTTCTAAGCATACGTGTATCTGATTGGTTTTAGCTTCATCTACTGCCGGAGCCACATCAGCACCAACAAGTAAAGTCTTGTGAGTAGAAAAATATATAGCAAAAACTTTCTTACAGCTGCTGGCACTACAGAAACCACTACTGAAGCAGCAAGTTTGTGACTACCCCATATCAACACAACTTCTAAGCATACGTGTATCTGATTGGTTTTAGCTTCATCTACTGCCGGAGCCACATCAGCACCAACAAGTAAAGTCTTGTGAGTAGAAAAATATATAGCAAAAACTTTATTACAGCTGCTGGCACTACAGAAACCACTACTGAAGCAGCAAGTTCGTGACTCCCCATATCAACACAACTTATAAGCATACATGTATCTGATTGGTTTTAGCTTCATCTACTGCCGGAGCCACATCAGCACCAACAAGTAAAGTCTTGTGAGTAGAAAAATATATAGCAAAAACTTTGTTACAGCTGCTGGCACTACAGAAACCACTACTGAAGCAGCAAGTTTGTGACTACCCCATATCAACACAACTTCTAAGCATACGTGTATCTGATTGGTTTTAGCTTCATCTACTGCCGGAGCCACATCAGCACCAACAAGTAAAGTCTTGTGAGTAGAAAAATATAGCAAAAAACTTTCTTACAGCTGCTGGCACTACAGAAACCACTACTGAAGCAGCAAGTTCGTGACTACCCCATATCAACACAACTTCTAAGCATACGTGTATCTGATTGGTTTTAGCTTCATCTACTGCCGGAGCCACATCAGCACCAACAAGTAAAGTCTTGTGAGTAGAAAAATATATAGCAAAAAACTTTCTTACAGCTGCTGGCACTACAGAAACCACTACTGAAGCAGCAAGTTTGTGACTACCCTATCAACACAACTTCTAAGCATATGTGTATCCTATTGGTTTTAGCTTCATCTACTGCCGGAGCCACATCAGCACCAACAAGTAAAGTCTTGTGAGTAGAAAAATATATAGCAAAAAACTTTCTTACAGCTGCTGGCACTACAGAAACCACTACTGAAGCAGCAAGTTTGTGACTACCCTATCAACACAACTTCTAAGCATACGTGTATCCTATTGGTTTTAGCTTCATCTACTGCCGAAGCCACATCAGCACCAACAAGTGAAGTCTTTTGAGTAGAAAATTATATAGCAAAAAGCAAGAGCAAATATCAACAAGAGTGTTTTTAAATTATTGCCTAGTTGCTTTTGCGTTAACCAGCAGCTCAGCTACTAAAACGGAAAGTATGTAGCCATCTCTTTCAGGCTGTACTAACAACAATCCTTGGTCAGACTGCTCACGTTCCTGTGACTACGGCACTCAATACCGTCAATCTGTCAGCCTCAACGCTAGTGGAACCTGCGTTGTCAGTGATTTTGAATTCCAGACATGCAACACTGGGCCTTGCAAAAGTATCTTCCCCAGTCTATCCAATCATTTCAATCAATAAATGCAATTCAGCTTATTCAACTGGCGAGGAAGCAGAATGCACCAGCTTGCAAGGTTTTTATACCCACGCAGACTGCTTCCATTTGGTCAGTAAGCCTGCTCAAGAACCTTTGACTTGGACTGAAGCCAGGACTCTGTGTCAGACCAAAGGTTCGCAGCTGGGCATCATTGCCGACACCAGAAATGCACTGCAGGCTGTAGTTGGATTCTTGCTGAAACAGGTACTGTGAATAGACTGAAGAGCTTGATCAGTTCACAACAACTAAACTTTTTGATAACTAGTATGCTGTACAGATACTAACCATCAGTTTTATTGCTCACAAATCTTGCAGATGGCAGATAAACTGGCATGGATTTCTATGAAATCGATTACTTCCTCTGGCACCACATACAGCTATTGGATGATCAGCGACAGCCAATCAGTGGCATTGGCTGCGACCAATCAGAACGGAGTAGCTGGCTGTGCAGCCATTGGCTACTCAAGCAAACACCCAACTACTGAAGGAACAGTGATGCACATGCTTGACTGTGCAGCTTTGCCTAATCCAAATGTCACCTTCACCCTCTGCTCTAAACGTACACTGGCTATAAGTTGTTCAGGATGCATCGTCATCATTCAAAAGATCTTTCAGGAACTCCTTATGCTGACTTCACCCTGAGTCAGGGTAAGCGAATCCAAATGAAGGATGGAAGTTCAACAGTCTCAACAACAGAGAGTCATGCCTGGCACTGTGGTCTGCGGTGTCGCAAATCGATGCTCTGTCAGGCCTTTGCCTTCAGACCATCGGATGGCTCCTGTGAAGTGTTCCCAGTCAAGCAAAGTTTGCCCCAGAATGTCACTTCAGGAGCGCATTCAAAAGAAGTATACAAGGTTTTGAGTGATTCTCAGTGGCATCTGTATGATCGCCTGTACTGAAGTCTATTTACACTCCTTTTAGGTAGTTAGTTAGTTTGCAACTGTTGTCTTCAGTGCATATGGCTTAAACCAGCTTGCAAAAAGGATTGTATTATTTATTCCATACGCTTATGTATTGAAACAGTTTTCTGCTATTGGAATTGTGTGGTTTGTGTTTATTTTTCTGTCTCGTATTCGAAGATTTTCTACCGATACTTCGAGTGTCAGTATCTTATGACGAACTATGCTAGGCCTAGAGCCGAGCCAGGGACAGTGCTTTATACTTGCTGAGACAAACCGATTTTCCCTGTGCCACTTTGAAAAAATCATTCTTTACACGCAGCCTCTTTCCTCATCAGATTTAACCGTTGGTTCAGTCAGAATGCATTTCACTTTCTCAAACAGTATGAAAGAACTTTCTAATTTATTGAAGTCAGGCATTTAACGCCGTTTATCTCCTTCGCGACTACCGCTAAATTCCCGGTGAATATTGATTCCCATACAATTCCCATATGACTCTGGGAATTTGCTAAGATTCCCGCCCTTTTTATGTGGGCCCGAATTCTAGCTGATTCCCAAAAAAGTTGGGAATTCTGCAAATTCGCGACCGTCCTGCTCTGTTAAATTCGCTGATGACTCAGAGTTGGCAGTTTCGCCTGGACTCGCTCTGACGCGCTGTCTAAAAAGCGGCGCCACTAGAACAAATTCTGGACAAACGCCATGGGATATACTGTAGGTGCCTGGTGGCTGGGTAAGCAACAGAACAGCTGTATACTGTATGGGAATTTTGCGCTCAAGGCCAGCTTGGGAATTAAGAGCCACATTTTATAAAACCGGGGCAGGTCGGCAAACATGAAAAATTGTGACCTATAGTTTTTATTTGATAAATCGGTAGGTCTATGGTAGAAAATAACACAAGAGAAATATTTTCACTCGACTGTCACTAATATGCAAATTAGGGCCAAAAACGTGTTTTCCAGCCAAATTCGGTGCTTCTTTTATTTCTCCCGCATGCGTTGACGGATCGGGCTGATATTTTCAGTAATAATGATAGGTATATTGGGTGTTGTACCCATAAAATTTGAAGAGGATCTGAGCCAGTTTGTTAGTACTGGAGCCGCTACTAGTACTTGTATTTTTGGGTCGGCGGTCCCTTAACCTGTCTCGGGGGGGGTGAATGGGGGTTTGGCCTTTTCAGCTAGGGGGTAACCCAACCCCCAAACCCCCCTAGTACATGTATGGATTGGGGGCCTCACTCACACCAGGGGCGGACCAAGCGGACGTTGGGAACATCTGGAAATTCTCAAAGAAACGGTCCGAATCCATAGACTGCAGATTTTGCGCAAGTTTGTGATAATCTCCGCTACTTTGCCCGATTCTGAAGCCCATATAAAGATTGGTTAAACTGCAAAATTTGGGAAAGATCCGTGAAGGGTTCGTGAGATGTAGTATGTATGTTCAAAATTGACGTCTGAAAATTCGGATCAGTTCATTTCGGAAGGGCATAACTCCAGACAACAGAAGGCTAGCAGGCTTAGCAAACTCTTAACAAATAACAACAATCGTGCCAAAAATATTTTCATTCGGTTGAAAATTGACGGAAAGGCGGCCATTTGAAATTAGTCGGAAGGAAAACTCGAAAAATGGCCAGCCGGTCTTTTTTTTACCAATACTGTATGTTGTGCGTTGCCTAACCAACTATTGTGCCAGTACCATAAACGGGGCTAAGTGCCTGAGTGTCAAAAGACATTCCGACTCTGAGCATAAAATCAGCAGTTTTTCCCTTCCCACCTCCGCGGTGTGCACCTACAGTATACCAACGTACTGTACAGAAATGCCTGAACTGTCAACAGCTGCTTGGTATTTGCGAATTTTTGTTCTGTTTTCTCTCACCGATTTTATTTCACATTTGGCACACACTCTTTACATAGGGCCAGAAAATCTGATAGGGTTTCAGAAATGCCCACGACTGCGACAAAGCCTTTTCGGGGTGCTCTGGCCAGGTGCGCGTGTAGCTGTAATAGAACGGTTTGGCAGCGGAGAAATGCACGTAAAAGGCACTGTCGAAGTGTTTGGCGTTCTCAGCAACTAGAAAATATTTGTCAATTCGGGCATAGTCGAACGGCAGCAGTTTGACCTTTCGACCCTGCTCAAAGACATAGTTGAAGATTTCCATGTCATAATGTGCGCCCTTAGCAGCTTGCGGCCACCTTTTTATCTTCTCAAAGTTGCCCACCTCTAACTGACTCAACACCGTTCTATTTAAGTCGGCGCTTAGGTCGGCTACGAAAATAATTGAAGTCAGCCACTTCTTGTCTGGTTTAGTCAGCCAATGTGAGTCACAGGCGGCAACTTGGAACGGGCCCAGATCGAGCGCGAATAGGTGGTCGAGATTTTTGAAGACCAAGCCGTCCGAATCTAGGTAGATTATGCGGGAGTACTGTTTGTACAGAGAGAAGGCCAGCAGTTTCATGTAGCAGTTGTGGAAGTACGGGTCTTGGGCGTAGTTTTCCGGAACCGGTGGCTTCATCACCACTACCTTCACCCTGTCGCCGTAGCATCTCTCCAGACAGAACGACTGGACAACACGCTGAAAGCAGAAGGTTTATGTAGTTACATTCAGTTATAGGAATCCACTCGGCTTCTGTTTTATGCAAATTTCTTCGATTTTTTAGATCCGTTTGTTTCTAGCTACCTTACTTGACATAGTCTTGGGGTTTTTCAACGCGAAAACATGAGATACTACGGTAGCAATTTGCAGATTTTCTGAGAAAACATTCGGCAATTGTGGGACAGTACCCCCCATTAGCGGAAACCTAAAATATTAACTGAAGACTAAGTTAATAAGATCTAAAAGCAAGTCTAACTTCATACTAAGGTTCATTCATCCCGAACCTATGTATACCCTGTACAGGCTAAGCTAGGTTTCGCTGCAGAATTGCGAGGGAAGCAGCGTGCATTTCACTTATGCATGACGCACTGATGCTCCGATTTTGATACATTGACACTAACCCCCACCTATTTGGAAGTACCAGCTTCTGTTCAGCACTGTGAACAAGTTTTCGGCTTCTACATTGATTGGGGATTAGGTTTGGGATGAAGTTAAATGTACCTTTAGGATCTATCTTTAGGAATTTTAGGATCTAGCCTCAGCTTAAATCAGGTAGGTTTTCGCTAATGGGGGATAGTGTCCCACTATTGCCGAACGTTTTCTTACTTTTTGGCGAAAAACAGCAGCGCCGCTACTTCCATTTCATCTCTGAAAATTGGCTACCGTAGTAGATAGATAGTGTTTTCGTGTTGAGAAACTAAAGACTATGTCGAGTACGGTAGCTAGAAACGAACGGATCTAAGAGAATCGAAAAATTTTGCACAAGACAGAAACCGAGTGGATTGTGAATGGCCTATAGAAGCCTAAAACCTAATCACAGTGCTGAACAAGCCCTCGGTTCCAAATAGGTGACCGATAGTGTCTCTGTATCTAAATTGGATAATCAGCGCGTCTTGAATATACTAAGTGAAATGCACGCCGCTTCCTTAGCAATTCGGCAGCGAAACCTACATTGTAGCTTAGGCTGTACAACCTTAGGGTATACTGTAGTAGGCACGCTTTGAACTAGCTAAAGCCTGAGTTTCAAAAAGAAAAGCAAGCAAAAATGCAGGTGGTGTCAGGGAAAGTAGGGACCAGTTTCTTTGAGATCTCTGAGTTTGGTTCTCTCTCTTATGAAATCCGTCTGTAGTGTAGTGTACTGTAGCTACGGGCTTACAATATTTTGACATCAGGCAGGAGAATACAAGCCGCTCTTGAATTTGTCTATAAACAGCTTCACGGCAGAATGATTGATATGCATAGGAAGACTTTTTCTCTATAGCAGCCCAAATTGTTGTAACTCGTAGCCACTCCCTACAACAGTGGCGTATCCAGGATTTTGGAAAGGGGGGTGTAAAATTTTGAAAGTGCCTGGTTGGCCGCTGCCCAACCAGGGTAAGAAAATTTAGCAAAATTAGCCTTCAAAAACGCGTTTAAAACGCGTTTCGAGCTTAAAATTAACAGAAATTACAAGTTTTAGTATTTTCTAATGATGGCCTGGTTGGGCTTCTGCCCGACCAGGGCGAGAAAATTTTGAAAATTTAGCCTTCAAAAACGCATTTAGAAGGCATTCTGAGCACAAATTAGACAGTTTTAGTACATAATTCATTAGTTTCTTATATTTTTGACAGACTTTTTCTTCCTACCTCCACCGCAAAGGGGGGTGTACACACCCTACACCCCCCTGGATACGCCACTGCCCTACAACTAACTATCTGTTCAACAAGCCCCGTCTAACATGAAACATTTTCCTTTGCTTGCAGAGTCGTCCCGATGTGGAACAGTTTAACCTTATATAGTGGTGCATTGCCGATCTGTTAAAATCTTCAAAGAGGCAGTCAGTCGCTATTTCGTGTTTTACTAATAGATAGGCTTGGGTTATAAAACAGCTTTAATACCGCTAACTCAAAGCCTTTTCCTTGATTTATAGCGCACTTATCGTTATTTGGTTTGGTTGTATTTCCAATTGCTACTATGTACGTACACGTGTGTGTCTGGGAATAAACTTTACCTATACAACAGCTGCGTTAGAAATAGGCCCCCCACAGTTCTGCGCTGGCGAGCACCAATCCAGGGACGCAACCTGGCCACCAGAGACCAAACTCTGCCATACATGTACCAGGGGGTTTGGGGGTTACCCCCCTGCTGGAAAGGCCAACCCCCTACCCCGAGACAGGTTAAGTGACCCCCCGACCAAAAAATACAAGTACTAGTAGTAGCGGCTCCCAGTACTAACAAGCTGACTCAGAAATGACTAATTTTTTTGCTTAAAATTCGCTTGAAAAGCCTTTGAAAACCGAATTTGGCGTCTCCACTGCTGATATTTAAGAGAAATCGGTGTTTTTGGTGGTTTTGGGACCTTTTTGTCATTTTCTGCTTGTTTTTAGCTCGAAAACGCTGTTTGGCAGCTTAAAATAGCGATTTTTAGCGTCCTTAGGGAAAAAACGTGCTAAAAACGCATTTCCAGGCGTTTCGAAGCTTTTTGAAATTTGGGACCCCCTCTGGGCGAAACCACCCCCTCGACCCTCCACCTGAGAAAACCCCCCTACCCCCCTCCCCCAGGTCGGCCCGGAGCTGTTACATGTATGGACTCTGCTCAACCCTAAACTGGAGCAACGGCTCACACTTGGCTTCTTTGGAGCAGGACCACCTGCGTGGTTTGTTTCGTTTAAATTTGGCGCTTTTATGTGCCTTGATTGGATTCAGTACGTAGCTACAAATGGTCCATTGAAAACGGCGGTTGCAAAATAATGGTGCAGTAATTTTGGAGCTGCGATTTAAGTACATAGTCTCAATTAAACAAAAAAATCCAAGTTCGTTCGTTTAAATCGTTTACGGTTTTCGACGCGAATTTATGGAGTAAATACCGTAGCATGGCAATTTACGGTCCCAACGGGATGCATGTAAAAGCTAATTGACGCGACGACGATGCGCTCTGGTCAATCATACAAGACCACTTCCCCCTTGGTAGGGCGTCTGATCTGTTTAACTTAAGCCTAACTGTAGGTCTAAAGCTAAGCTAGAGCTTGAACTAATGCTTAAATTAAATCCTGATTCAAACCAGTGCGCTAAACTAAGCACAAGCGTAAATCTAAATCGGTAATTGCGGTGTGGGGCGGTACTGTTCGCATACGAAAATTTCGGCAACTTTTGCAAGGACCGTAAATTTGTGTAATTTGCGGTCTCGTCTTACGGTAGTCACTAGATTTTCAGGAAAGCTTGCGATAGATTGCCATGGTATGGCTGACTACGAACCTACCTTAGCTTTGTCCATAAGCATAATAACAAAGTCAACTTGGGACGTAGTGTTAAGTTTATTAATCATGATGTCAATGTTGATAAGCGCATGGCAAAAGTAGTCTTTGGAGGTTGCATAGAACACATAGGCGTACTTCTTGTCTGGGTCCAGCCTTGGCGCACTGACAGACAAGGAGGAGCTGTCGTTGGTAAGAAAACGGTTGACTGGAACCAAACCGAATTCGCGCAAGAGAGCGCCCGGCGTTTTGCCATTGTGCGCCGCGTAATTAAGCAGTAAGAAGACGCAGAAGAGATAGCCACCAGCCAAGCTTATCCATAATCTCCTGGTCGGCCGCATTTCTAGTTTTCTCTGCACAGTCTGCTTCCGATTCTAAGCCATTGACGCATGCACACTGCTAACATTGCAAGCGAGTGGAGCGCCGTAGCTATTGGTGATAAGCATTATGTCAATAGAACTAGCAGACGACTGAAACTCTTATTTAGAGGGCAAATGCGGCCGCATTCTATTTAATTAGTTCAATCAATTATTTAAGCCCCGCCCCACCCACCCTCCACATGCATACATACATGCATTAGGGCTAGGGATGGGCAACGTAAATTAAAATCGGTAATTTACGTAACGTATTATTTCTGTTTTACCAGGTTTTAATTTCCGTATTCGTAACGTGTTACGGAAATTAAAAGGGCTAATTCCTTGCCGTAACGCGTTAGGTAAATTAAATTCTGTAATGTCGTAACGACTAAGATTCCAGCCATACGTAGATTAAATTTTCGTTTTTTTTAAATTCGCTAGTAGTAGGTAGTAGCAATCGAATATCGCGGAAAAATCCTAAACTGAACTGTATGCAATGTAAATTTTTAAATTCTGTGTTTGTTGATTGAAATTGCATATTTTTGTTGAACTCTAACTTCACACCAAAAGGAAGGAAAGAAATGTAGGTATGTGCTTGGCTCAATTACTGTAGCTGCTGAGGGTTTACTATACTGCGCAAAAACTAGCCAACTACGCACTGTACGTACTACAGACTGTAGTCTACCTACCGCATAAGATTAGTAGTGAAGAAAATTGCACTAACTTCACTTCTCTGCTTGAATGGATTTTAAATGCACAACAACTACACATGAATTTGTAGTTGCCTGGCTTTTCTACCTATTCTCTTACACAGGGAGATAACATATCGAAAAGTTAGCCTTCAAAAACGCACCTAAAAGATATTCGGACCGTAAAATTGACCGACCGAAATTAACTGGTTTAGCAGTTCGAATAGGTTGGATTGGGCTTTGTTCAGATTTCGTACCATATATGGTATACCGTCACCATATATGGCACCACCACAGTCACCGAACGTGGGGGTACCATATATGGTACCACTACCCTCGAAACTAATTTAGCTTCTAATCAATCAGCAGCAGATTATCTATTTACAAACTTTATCGGCGTTCTGCCAGAAAATCTCGAACAACCTAAGAAAGGCAGGGGCAGCGGAGGGCGAGCCGGCCGGTCGGCTGGGCCAAAGTCTCGACTGTCGAAAATAGAACGGCTTCCGGTGCGAAAAATGAATATAATAAGTGGCATTCCAATAAACGGCGTTGGTAGGAAATTTGAAGAAGTCGTCTAGTCTAGCGTAGGCAAACGGCAGCAGTTTCAACTTTTTGCCTTGCTCAAAGACGTAGTTAAATATTTCCATGTCGTAATGAGCCTTCTTTTCCGGCACCGACCACCTTTTGATCAGATTCAGGTTTTCCGGCTGCAGAAACTTGGAGACACTCTCATAGAGCGCTGGGTCCGGCTCTGCCACGAAAAATATAGAAGTTAGCCACTTGCGACCCGGACGCGTCAGCCAATAAGCGTCAGAGGCGCCAATTTTGAATGGGGAGAGGTCGATGTGGAATAAGTGGTCCATATTCTGCAGCGCCAGCCCGTCCGAGTCCAGAAAAACGATCCTAGTGTAGTTGAAGAGAGAAAGAGCGTAGATTTTCATGTAACAGTGTTGGTAGTAACCGTTGGTGGTGAGGCTGTTGGACGGAGCCTCTCTCGCTAGCACTCTAACTCGACCGTCGAAACATTTCTCTATGCAGTATTTGTTGGTCAATCCCTGCAATAAAGAAAAATTGGAGAAAAAATTAAAAAAAACATGCCAAAATGTGACTTTTCATCGTAAAACCGGTGAAATGACGATTCTGAAGATTTTCGATTTTACAAAAACACTGTCATGTAGTACAGAGTTCAAATGTCAGGTTCATTCATCTGCTACAATCTGTGTTGTTAATACTTGATTGGCAACAGATTCAGTGCTCTGACTCCAGAAGATACAGGGTAGAGGCATTTGGGCTTGCCTACTTCACTGGCAAGTCGATAAATTCTTACTTAGTTAATTAGTTTAGTTTACTTACTAAAGCGAGGTTCCTCTGAGCAAAAGACCGCATCGTTCAATCAAGTGAAACCTCCACCATTAAACTGGCCTGCATACATGTACTGTGATTTTAATATATTAATATTAAAATAAAACTATTATTAATAGTGCCATTTTAATAGTATTAAATTTATATTAATATTAAAATACAGGGCCTACTATTATATCCCCTTGATGCAGACCGAGGACAACTAACTTCATGGGGACAAGGCTTCGCAGTTGTCCCGATGGGGACACGGCCGGGGACAAGCCCAGGACAACTCAGGGGACAAGGTGGGGGTTGTCCCGGGACAAGACAAGGGTTGTCCCGACTGGTTCCATACTTGTCCCCAAGCGATGGGGACAAGTATGGAACCAGTCGGGACAACCCTTGTCTTGTCCCGACTTGTTCCATACTTGTCCCGATGGGGACAAGTATGGAACTAGTCGGGACAAGCCCTGAAATGTGGGGACAAGTTAAAAATTAAAACTTGGTGTGCAAATGGCCCACTGTTTTCCAGGAAAGATGCATTTTCAGAGCACTACGTGGTACGTGCGCATACTCTTCCAAGGCGCTGAAGTCTGCATGCTGAACGCGTGTGTCCTCTATGCAGTCGCAAACGACATGTTCGGGGTCAACCACCTGCACACGATGAAGTTCCGCATGACCGCTTTAGCTGGTAGCCAGTCTGGGACCACTCTTAAAGTCTACCTAAGCATACTTGCAGGCATAGTTGAAATGGTTCGCGCGGAGGAAGGGGGAGGGAAGGGGCGGAGGAAGGGGTCCTAGGTGCTACAGTGTGGCCGGTTTCCCCTCTGCTGACATGCTCTTGACGCACTTGCCGAAGATAGTGCCGGTGCGGCCCAAAGCGCCAAACGACAACAACGAGGCCGTGGTCGGACCTGATGAGGAGAGCATCGAAGCCATCAGGCTGAATAACTCGAGAGCCCACGTTCCCTGCAGAATGATCAAGCAATACCGATGCGTTGTGCACAGAAATGAGTGCAAAACTGTCTTCTCTTGTTGGCTCTGCAGGCGACCCATCTGTCTAGGTAGCTTTCTATATTTTTGACCGAAGTAACGCCAACAGTTTTCAGAAACGTGCTGGGCGCGGTACCACAATGTTGCCGGTGACTACACCTGGCTGGACAACTCTCTTAAAAGCAGAATCATGCGCAAATCTGCACCGGGCACAACTCCCATTTGATCTCGGTCCATGCTTTTTTACTTGTTTTCGGCTGGCCGACATGTACTTCTCTGTTGAATTTTCGTTGGTGGCTGTATTGTATATGATATTGATTGTGTATTTCATTTTATGTGTTGTAATGTGCTGTGCGATTCCCAGTGATTTCCGATTGTTAGTGCCATCTGACATTTGCCGACCACATAATAATCCTGTGCGTGCTTTAATTGTCGTCAATACTCCGGTTGTTGGCAGTTTGTGTCTCATAAATAGTGCTATCTGAAGAGAACTTGTGGATTTACGCCTATAAAACACATGTAGGCAACGTAAGACACCAAGAAAAGCCGTGAATTAACTTGTCCCTGACTGTTGCGATTCCCAGTGACTCATCCTTCTGTCAGTGATTCTCCTGAGCGTGCTTTAATTGCCGTCAATACTCCGGTTCTTGGCTGTTTGTGTCTCATAAATTGTGCTATCTGAAGAGAACTGGTGGATTTACACCTATAAAACGCACTTAGGGAACTTAAGACACCAAGAAATGCCGTGAATTAACTTGTCCCTGACTGTTGGGGACAACCTTGATTCTTCTAGACATGTCCCCAGGACAAGAATTCTTCTAGACATGTCCCCCAGGACAAGAAGAAGTCCCCACCAGGGGGACAAGAAGAAGTCCCCTGATTTTCGGTGACGTGACATGTTTCAGTTGTCCCCGAGATGTCCCGCGGGACAAGGAAAACATGTCCCCGAGTCGGAGGTATACTGTATTTTGGACCCATAGATACGGTAGAATTGGAGGGGGTTGTCCCCACTTTCGGGGACAAGTCTGGAGCAAAAGCTCCACGGTCTGCATCAAAGGGATATTAAATTAAATTAAAAATACACAGAGGGGCTTAATATTAAAATTTATTTTCAATAGTATTTTAATAGCATTTTAATAGTTTCACCTTGTTTGACAATGAAGGAGTTACCTATATGTAATACTAGAATTTAAATCAGAATTTTACCTCAGAAAATGATAAAAAATGAAGGTGTCTGACAGCCCTCTGAATCTCGAATCTTGGAAACAGTGGAACTTTTCTCACTAATAGGCATGAATGACAAAAAGACCTGAATCTACTCAATAACTGTGTAAGTCTTTCCTTTCAAAAATGTCTCTAACTATGCATAATATTTTTTTTCAAATTTTACATGCCTAGCTTCTGTTCGCATGCACTTTCGAATATCTTAACAGGTCATCCGTCTCGGGGAGGGGTCCCCATCCGGGGGGCTGGCCTAACCCGGGCGGGGGGCTAGACCCCCAGATGTATGCTTAAAACCATGTTCAGACAAAGTCATTTTAAAAAGAATGGTTATAAATTTCCAGAGAAAAATGCTTCTACGTTGGATCTCTGATTAAATTTTCGACTTACACTAGCAACTTCAAGCAAAAGATGTTGTTTCACCAACTCGCTAAAGTGTGTCCAAAACTTTTTAAGTTCATTTTAGAATCTGCTATTAAAATGCTATTAAAATACTATTAAAATTGTTATTTAATAGTATTAATATTAAATCTAAATTAAAATTAACAGGGGACTATTATATTAATATTAAATTAAAATTAAAATCGGCTAGTTCTATTATATTAATATTAAATTAAAATAAAAGTTCACTATTAAAATAACAGTACATACATGCATACGTTAATGTTAAAAACACCAACAGTAATCAGACGAAAAGTAGACAGACGGACGGACGCACGCGACAACAACTCGAATAAATGGCTTCATTTCATCAGAACCGATGCCAAAACTGATAATTAGTGTTCCGACGATATCAAAACTTGACGATATTCGACATCGATATCGATATTTTCAGCTCAATATCGATATTTATATTTATGCAAGAAAATCTGAGAATTTGAAAGAGCAAACTGCCCTTGCTGCTTACCAGTCAAGCACTGAGGCAATCAGCGATCTGATATCAATTAAATAGAGAATCGCAGAAAAGGTAGTGCCCCTTCATTGAAAAGGTTGACCTTTCAGGCCGCTTCCCCACCCTCATTAGGCATAAATGAGCTCAGACAGAACAGCCTATTTTAACTTATTTCAATGACAAATAGATAAGCTAAAAAAGCTTGACTTTAGTAAAAAATCAGACGTTTTTGCTTACTATCCTTTCAACCACCCATCATCAGCCCGGCGGTACCCCCTCAGGATTTGAAAATTTGTCACCCCTCAGCCAAAATACTAGCCCATGCCTGCTTCTACCCTTCTGCTTCAAGTGTGCAGAGTGAGCAGCTGTTCAGTGTTGCTGCAGACATTTAAGAACCTAAGCGTTGCTGTCTAAAAGCCGAGAAAGCCTAGAAATTGATGTTTCTGAGAGCCATCATTACTACTACTACACTACTGTTAGGTTTTGACTATACCACCGATTTCTGAGTTGTCCAGGAACTGTTTTTTTTACTGTTCCAGAGAAATAAACTTGGTGTCAGTTTTGTTTTTCCCTACCTTTCCGCACACAAAAATATCGAAAATATCGATGCGAAATATCACGATATCGATATCGAGATTGGAAAAAAGGTCGATATATCGACTTTTCGATATCGATATATCGTCGGAACCCTACTGATAATTAAGCAAAACAGATGCAAGATGCAAACCCACCAAGAGGTGTGTGAGAACAATGATAACCACATGTATGTCTTTTTGCGCTCTGTACTTATGGATCAGCAGTTCTGCATTGACCAACGCGTGACAGAAGTAATTTTGGTTGGTGGCGTAGAAGACATATGCAAATTTTTTAGTAGTTCCGTCTCTTCTAGAATTAACCGCAAATAGTTTGGCTGTACTGTTCTCTTGGAAGCGCAGTATCATAGCGGGAAAGTGAACCCAGAGTTGCGATGAATCACGCACGTACTGCGTTACCAGAAGGCAAGTAAGGGTGTAAAGACAGAGGCTGATCACAAAATAAAACTGTTTTCTTTTCATCGCTTTTGTAACTTCATTCTTCCCGACAATTTAGCGTATCACTTAGTTAATTCGGTCGAGAAATCAGTGGTTGTTTAAGGTAGTCATTTCTGACCAACAATTAAAAACATCTTCTAATTGTCGGTCGTAACGAGACATCTGACGAAAGAGCGCATTAAAGCTGGTGGTTCGATTGAAGAACTGGACAGACGGTCTGATTGTAGTTGTTGTCCGGCCGGCAGGTAACTAGGCAATGAGCCGCAATCGAAATAGAGGCATCGGCCGTTAGTTCTGCTAATGAGTCGACTATAAAGCTTCATTTACGGGGTGGCCACGCTTAACTCTTCCACGTTAGATCGTTAGCGTCGCGCCACTGTGTGTTACGGAATTCAGCCAACTTTCACACAAAATATAGCGCCAAGCGTAAGTTAGATACTTGCCAATTTTGGGCAATCTCCATTGAAAGGCACGGCGCTTATTGAAGAAAACGGAAAATCAGAGATTTTCAAACTGCCCACCCAGTCAACTTGAACCGACTTTCATTAGATCAGAGAATTCGATCTGAAAGAAAACTGATCGTTGTGAACTGACAAAAACCACTGACCAATTAATTCCACAAGGCTATCGGGGTCGTTTTCGTTCGGGGCTTGCAATAGCTGTGTCGGCAGTAGCTTTCAGGTTCACTGAGTCAATGTAGACTTGAAAGACATGTTAAAAAGGACTTTTGCACATAAACAGGCAACTAAACAATGACGCTTACAAAATGTTGCGCACTGCAATAAAGATGTGCTACCCGAAAGGGTAAGGGGACGTGCAAAAATGACGTCATCGATTTTTGGCCATTTTTCGCCCCCCTCCCCCCCTTGTCATCGGTTGTCATCATTTTCCAAACCCCCCTCTAAAAGCGAAAAAATGACGTCACTTTTTTCCAACCCCCCCCCCCCCGAATTTGCAAAAATTCCTGCATTCAATCAAATGAGAAAATTTTGGGACAATAGCTCTTAGATTCTTCTAGTTATTCTTCTAAATTCTTCCAGATTTTCCCGTATTTAGAAACAGCTTGTTTTTAGAAGATTTTTCGTTATTTTTAAGAACATCAAAGAAAAAAATTCGAAAATCTACTAATTTATTACAATTCAGTGAAAAAACCCAGCTACACAGTTAATAAATATGAACTACATGTATTGAAAATAGTAAGGTATCCAAGTAAGGTAAGTTAGGTACATACAGTAGGTACACCTTTTTTGGTGGAATTAGAAAGAACAAACCTGTCAAAAATAAGAGAAAACAAAATATTCTTTACTAAAGGTGTCCATATAGAGCCCTGCGCATGGTGCCTCTTTTCACGACCTGGCCTGGAATATCAAATTTCGAGTCCGCCCGGATGACATTTTGCGCTGGGCGGCCTGGCCCGGTTTCGGGAGAGCTAAACTCGCCGAAAAATCTTGCAAAATCACTTGTGCGAGAACTATGTACGTACAGTACAGTACATACAAAACAAACATTTCTAATGACGCAACAAACCTAAATATAAAACAGATTTATAGAAAAACTTGTTTTGGCTAAAGTAGATCCTAGATTTTTAAAAATTACCCAATCCATCCCGGGCAGGCTCCAACTGGAACAACCCAGCCAAAATTCTCTGCCGGGCGGCCTGTGCAGGGCTCTAATGATGACCAGAATGCGTTTTAAATGCGTTTTTGAAAGTTGATTTTTCAAAATTTTCTCGCACTTGTTGGTCAGGATCCCAACCAGGCCTCCTCATACTACTAAAACTGTTAATTTTAAGCTATGAATGCTTTCAAATGCGTTTTTGAAGGCTAATTTCTCAAAATTCCCCTATAAGACAAAAGTGACATCATCATTGGCCGAACCCCCCTCCCCCCTTGTCATCGATTGTCATCATTTGGCAAACCCCCCTCGCCCCTGACCGATGACGTCATTTTTGCACGTCCCCTAACTCTTATACACAGGGATGCGTAAGCGTACCATACCAAAATTGGGTAAATGTATAGTTTCCGGGCGTAAAATCAGGAACCGACCCCAGATTGAAATAAATACTTTTAATGATCATAACTAATTATAAATTAACAAGTTTCATCGATAAATATCGATTGTCGATTATTTTATTTGGCAAAATTCCAAAATTTCAAAATCGTCTAAAATGGTCATGTTATATATCTTTTGAAAGCCCTTCATCTGACGAGTCTAATGATCACTATATCAGCATAGGGCACGCCCCTGGGGGCCTGATTTGTCAAATATTAAAGTAC